>ML986744.1:31146-43183 GCA_010094045.1 Lojkania enalia
TATCTATCTTAATTACTAAAGTTTCTAGCTACTGTTAATCTACTATAACTACTATAATTACTATAGTATAATACTAAACGTTGTAAATATCTCTAGTTCTAATATAACTAGTCTAGTATAATAATAGTATTGTAACGATGCAAAGAAATCGTTCCACGAAAAGCTTTATATACAACCTTATCCCAAAGCTTTTTACTTATCTTATCCTACCCCCGGTTCTACCCCTTTTCCCTTCCGTATATAGTTACACACTCCCTTATAAGTAGCTTAGTAGTTCTTCTATATCCTTTCGTACAAGGCCTATAGGTATTAATAGAATTCCTAGGTCCCTGAACTCCTACGTACTCCTATATACCTCTAAGTAGATTCATGCCGTATTCGGACCTATTATCTTACCTACGCCGTTACATTATATAGAAGAACTTAATACTACTAGTAACGGCCTCTTTAATAATATCGCATCGATTGTTTATTTAAATATATCTAAGTCCGAGATACGTCCGATTTAGTTTAGATTGTAATACTTATATACTATTATATTAAATTATTTAGTTACCTAGACAGGATCTTAGAGACCTCCTATTAACTAAAGCCTTTAGGTTTGGAACTTCCTATCCCCTACGATTAGGATTGCCTTTAGAAAAGCCGCGTAGAGTACGCCTAGGTAGAAACTCAGAGACTACTAATAACCTATTAGAATCGGAGGTAACCGCCGATATCTAACTATAATTTACCTTCTAATTCCTATACTAGAACCGATACACGCGTAAGTCGTAGTAAAAGTAAGCTTCTATCTACGCATGTAGAATAACTGTTACCTCCTACAGGGGGCCCTATAATAGGCGGACCCCTCTCTACAGGGCCTGTAACAAAGAACCTATCTAATTTAGAGGGAAATTAGAGTAAACTAACCCTTAAGGAATAAATTACAATTTTATAGGAGGAGATTATATACTTAATATAACAGAGAACTATCAGTCCCGATTAACCTCTGTAAACCACCGAATCAGAACTGATAATACGCTGAGAAACTTTTGCAACTCCCCTAGTAAGAAACCTCTCGGCCACCCCTAAGCCCCCTTAAGCCTACTTTACTAAACGTACGCCTAAGATTAAAAGTCTTATAGATAGCAGCGAACCTACATTTAAATAATAGTAAGCCTTAATTCTAGACCGACTCGAGATTAATATAGATTACTATCTAATAGAGTGTGCACGCATGGCGTTAGTATAGAAATATACCTCTAGTACTACGAAAGGGTATCTAGAGCTAAAATACCTAGCTAAATTGGACTAGTATCGGTTTAAGAATACTAAAGAAATAATTTTATTTCTACAATTATATTTTATTATAGATAATAAAGAGATAGAGGCGCGACAGGCGTTTTAGGTCCTAAGGATAAATAAGGGAGAAGCGTTCCCAACTTTTAAAGCTCGCTTTATTAGTATAGCTATTAGAGGATCCGTACCCCAATCTAAGTAGTTCTTCTACCTATAGGATAAGATTCTCCCCAGCCTAAGGATACTAAACCTTAGCTTTAAGCTTATATAGAAAGGCTCCTTTAACGCTATAGTTACCTACTTAACAGCCTATAATATAGAAAGGAGGAACGTTCCTAACCTTCTAGAATAAACTGTTAGCCTATAGATTGTAGCTAAAATAAATTCGGATCGGTATTAGAAGGCTTTTAAGAGTTTATCTAAGGTAACCTATAATCTGATACCACCCCAATCTACCCTAGTATTAACACCTCGTTCTACTACGATTACTCTCTAACAACCTAGTAAGACTTTCGCACCTAAAAAGCATACGACTCTAGGTAATTATTATAACTATAGTAAACTAGGATACTTTATAAACGAATGTACAGTCTTTAAAGTATAAGAGATAGAGGTTAAATAAGAGGAGATTAAGGAAGAAGAGTTTCTAGACGCAAATAAGTACCACCTAGATAGTTCTCGGGTGGGAAATAGAGACGCCTAAGAAAACTCTCTATCCCAGGCTTAAGTAAGTATAACTTATCAAATATCAATTTATCGCATTTATTTAGAGGAAAGTATTTTTAAATCCCCACCGTTCTATATTTAAAAGGCGTTAGTATATAACTAAACGCCCTTGTTAATACTAGCACCTAAGGCTTCCTATTCCTCAATTCTATAGTAGCTAGATTACTCTCCTAAGCTCTATATATATTAATACAGCGCTTACCCTTTAAAATTACTATTAAAGGTTTTTAGGACCGAATCTAAACTCTAGTTAATTAATATATCTACTTACACCTACGAATTAATAGGAGAACTATCTAAAACTACCTATTTGTTATTATAGATCTAGGTACTTAGAATTGTATTATTAGCATTAAATAGTTACATTATTTTTAACTCCTATTAGATATAGATAAGAATCGGATTATATAACCCTCTAAGTATCCTACTACTTATAATCCTTTACCTCCTCTTCTTATATAATTAACTCAGCTAGTATACGATAAGGAAGTAGAGCTAGACATCCAGTAACGCGACGCTTTATAGAAAAAGGACTAGTATTAGCAGTCCCGCAGTCCGACTATCCATCGTATTAAAGGTCTACTAAAACTACTAAAACTATATCAGTCTCTTATAGTCTATAGTTTAAATAAGCTTAGAGCTTCTATACGCCCGTATAAAATAAAGTTTAAACCCAATCTAAAGAAAGTCTATTCTCCTATTATTACTCTTATCTTAGCTAATACTTTCTACTTTAATATAAAGAGGAAAGAGAACAAGTTTTTCTCCACGTCTCTATACGAAATCGAGCAGCTGATTAAAGACAAGCAAGCCCCAGAGCTGGAAGATAAGGCTGAAAACAAAGTACTAGTAAATCTCTAATTACTATCCGAATACTATAGGTATTAGAATATATTTAGCAAAACTGCGGCTTATTAATTACTAGAATACTACTCTTACAATTATAAGATTGTCCTTATAGAACTTCTCCCTAATAGTTACAGCCCGTTATATAAGCAGAATGTTGAGGAGCTAGAGGTAACTAAGAAGTATATTATAGATAATCTACGGTATAGGTATATCGAGTAGAGTCGAAGCCTCTTTATATCTCTAATCCTTTACGTCTGTAAACCTAATAGCAACCTATATATCTATATAGATTATTATAAACTTAATACTCTTACTTATAAAAACGTGTATCCGATACCGCATATAGATAAACTCTTATCTAGGCCTACTAAGGTAGTAATCTTTACTAAGTTTAACATTCGCGCGGCCTTTAATAAGATTAGAATAGACTCTAGTTCTAAGGAATATACTACCTTTTAGACTTAATATAGAACCTATAAGTATAAAGTTCTACCTTTTAGATTATATAACAGCCTAGCAACTTACCAGCGCTATATAAATAATGTACTAATCGACTACTTAGATAACTTCTGTATTACTTACCTAGATAATATTCTTATCTACTCCGAAGACGAGGTGATATACGCTATCTACGTTAAGAAAGTTCTTAAGAGATTATATTAAGCAGGGTTATAAGTTGATATTAAGAAGAGTGAATTCTATATTACCCGAACTAAATACCTTAGCTATATCTTCTTAAATAAAGATCTTAAAGTTGATCTAGAGAAGGTAGAAGCACTACGCAACTAGTAGCTACCTACTACCGTAACAGGTGTGAAATCCTTCTTAGGTTTTACTAGATTCTATTAATAGTTCGTACCGGAATTCTCGCGTGTTATAAAGCTAATTATCGTACTATAGAACCTTATAACCCCTTCTATATAGACTTTAAAATGTAACATTACCTTTAAGAAATTAAAGTCAGCCCTGTTAAGTATACCTACACTCTACTACTTTAACCCTGTATTAGAAACAAAAATGGAAACCAACGCTTCTAATAGAGTAGTTGCAGGAGTACTATTACAGAAACATTCTAATAGAAAATAGTACCCTATAGTATTCTATAGTAAGGTTCTATCCAGTTCGGAACTGAACTAGGAGATCTATAATAAGGAACTATTCGTAATCGTCACTACGTTTAAGTAATAAAGGGTAGAACTTACTTTAGTAGCTACTAGAACTCTAGTATATACCGATCATCGCTCACTCGAATATTTTATAACTACGAAGTTACTTAATACTTGTTAAGTTTATTGGACTGAGAAATTAGTTTAGTATCAGTTCCGAATCGAGTATACCCTAGGTAAGAATAATACTAGAGTAGATATCCTTAGTTGTCGCGAATAAGATGTAGAAAACTTAAAAGCAGCTTAAACCGACAACTAGTTAAGAGTCCTATTTAGACCGTATTAACTTCACCCCCGAATTAATGCCGAATTAGTCTAGTCCTATATTACCTAAATAATAACTTAAGCGGCTATACTAAATATTATTAAAGGCTAGGAGCAGGTTATATTGCTAGACTCTCTAGAGTTAATCAACGCATTACTATAGGAAAACCGAGCCTCCTTCGCGTAGGAACGTATACTTCTACCCTATAAGTATTAGATAGAGAATAGACTACTCCTCTACAACAATTATTTATATATTCTATTAGATTTAGGCCTTTACACGCGACTTATATAAGAGACTTATAACTAAGTATCCTCCGTACACCTAAGCGCTACTAAAACCTATTAGTTACTATTCTAGAAGTACTACTAGAAGGGTATAGAGGCTACTTACAAATGATATATACGGAATTACATTCTATACCGTAAAGCTTATCCGATATAAACCCGAACCCCAGGTTTTATCTATCTACTTTCTATACTAAATTAACTAATATAGCACCTGTATATTAACTTTAAGGATTTTCCTATAGATAAGTCCGGATACAATTAGATTATAGTAGTAATCGATCGCCTGTCCAAATAAGTAGTATCTATCCCCTACTATTATATAATTAATATAAGGGGAATAGCCGAATTGTTTATTTAATAGGTATACCGCTTTAGCTATACACCCGAAACTATTATTTTAGACCGAGGACCTTAGTTTATATCCAGTTTCTGGTCCGAATTCTGCTATATCTTAAGCGTAAAGATTAAACTATCTACTACTTATTATAAAGAGACTAACGGATAGATAGAGATTATAAATAAGTATATTAATCAGAGACTGCGCTCTTTCGTATCCTTCTACTAGAACAACTAAAGTTCTCTATTATCTATAATCGACCGAGTATAAGTAACTCTACCCTATACAACTATTAGAATGTCCCTATATCAGATCCTATATAGATTCGAGCCCCGTTAGAGTTGGGATTAGAAATATTCTATTGATCCTATTACTATAATAGATAAATTAAATTGTAAGAATACTTTAGCTCTAGTAACTCGTATATATGCAGCCTGGGAAATCGTAAAGACTAATATTAAAAAGGCTTAGGATTATATACGATCTATTATTAACTATTACTAGTAACTAATTAATTAGTAGATTAGTAATATAATCTACCTAAATACTAAAAACCTTACAGTCTAAAAACCAAGCCAAAAGCTATCCAATTAATAGAAGAACCCTTTTAAAGTACTAGAATAGGTTAGAAACTTATACTATCTACAGCTACCCCTAGGGTCGAGAATATATAATATCTTCACACTAAACCTACTGTATAAAAACCCCTAGAACCCTCTACTAGAATAAGAAGCTCCAAAACCACCCGCTATCGCTATTAAGAGGGTAGAAGAGTAGGAGGTTGAGGAAATACTAGCTAGTAAGCTGTATTATAAGACCCTCAAATACTATATAAAATAGGTAGGATACGATCTGGACCCGGTCTAGTATAAAGCCTCAAATTTTATAGGTTCGCCTTATAAGCTAAGAGCTTTTTACGATAAGTATCTAAATTAGCTAGGACCCCTAAAAGCCCTAACTAAATAGATTAAGGTATATAAGGATAGTATAGAGAATATAGATTACCTGGTAGACGATAATATATAAGAGTTAAAGTAGTAGATTTAAAAACTAAAGTACAGGCCTGAAATTACTCCTCTATAGAATCTAGAGGGTCTAATAGCAGGCTATTGGATACCTCCCCAGTCCTCTTCTCCTCTATTCTCCTTCCTCTTCTTTCCCTCCGGACTCCTCCTAAACCTCCCCTACTTCGTTTTTAGCCGCCTAAGAGCGCTGTAATATCAGCTTAAAGGCTAGATACTAGAGCCTCTAGGGCCGAAACCTAATAGAGCAACTTAGTACCCTAGTAGAATAAAGCTACCTGGATACTGGCTGTAGGAAGGCTATTTTCCTAACTCTTTACAACCTAGGCTATAAGCGCTAGGCTATAAACAGACTCTAAAATAGCCTTGAAGGCTATCTTTTTATCCTCCTCATCCCCTATATATCGGGCTACTACCTATAGTTCGAGATGGCCCTGGAGGACTAGAAACTCCTCCTTATAGTAGGAGGGGATCTATAAGTATGTTAGTAGTAAGTACTCTACTAGTATTAGATGCGATTCGTACAGGGTTATACTTTTTATTTTACAAGGTATAATACTCGCATTTTTTTAATCTTAGAGACTAAAAGGAAAATATTATATACTATCTACGGGCGAGCGCGCGCGTAGCTTAAAGGTAGATAACCTAGAAGGCTTTTAAAGAGGCTCTAGGAGGCGGGTAGAGTAGTATATTAATTAATTTTTTCTATAAGGCGTTAGTAATACTTTAATAATTAACGGTTCTAGGAACGCACAACGATACGTATAGAGTAGAAGTTATTGTTTAATTAAGGAAGCTCAGTTAACAGCAACCTAGTAATATACTAAGGCTAGTAAACGCTTGTTGCTATACGCGACGAAATTGCAATATTAATAAACTATTATAATAGTAGTTACCAGCTAATATATAGGTCAATTACACTTACTGCGAAAACCTTACTTAATATTATATTAATAAACGTATCTCTATAAGTAACCACGCGTATTAGCTCTTACCGGTAAATACCTTCTCAAAGAAATTTCTTTATACTAGAACCCATCTGTAATAGCCCCAATTCCCTCCCAAACCAGCGCAGATAGGGACTATTAGCCTATAAGGAGGGGGGTAGTATAATAATACAAAGAAATCGTTCCACGAAAAGCTTTATATATAACCTTATCCCAAAGCTTTTCGCTTATCTTATCCTACCCCCGGTTCTACCCCTTTTCCCTTCCGTATATAGTTATATACTCCCTTATAAGTAGCTTAGTAGTTCTTCTATATCCTTTTGTATAAGGCCTATAGGTGTTAATAGAATTCCTAGGTCCCTAAACCCCCACGCACTCCTATATACCTCTAAGTGGATTCGTGCCGTATTCGGACCTATTATCTTACCTACGCCGTTACAAGTATAATATATACTAGGCTACTAGATTTAAGATACTTATATATAGCTTATCGTCTACTTCAGACTTAATAAGTAGTAATAGCTTATTTACTACCTAGCTATCGTCTAAGCTTTTAACTACGAGAATAAAGTTCTATTAAGCTTAATTTTCCTATATTTCTAGTATATTTACTAGGCTTATAACACGCGTTATTTTAAGCTAATTCTTAAACTAGGTATCTAGGTTCCTCTTTCTTAATCGTATCTTAAGTATCTAGTATTAAGCTTATAGTTATATACTACACTTAGCTTTACTTAGGTAGAGATACTTCTTAAGAGTTTATAGTTAATTATATATAGTCTTATAGTCTACAATTAGATAGATATATTAAGCTACTATTATCCTTAATATCTCTTACGTAAATTCCCTAAGAGTCTTTTCTTTCTATAGCTACTGTACCTTACTATAGCTATATATTCTATACTAGGCTTTATATCTTACTAATTCTTAATTAGTTAGATCTATAATATCTACTTTAGTATTTACTACCTTAGTATTATTATCTATTTTATAGAAATCTCTGAACTACTTTTTAATCAGCTTTTTAGTATCTAGTTAAAGAACTAGTTTCTTACTAAGGTCTAGGTTTACGTATTTCTAAAGCTGGTTTTAGTCCGTACTATCCTTCTATAGAAATAGCTACTATATCTAGTACTCTAGTTTATTAAGAATAACTATAGCCTTAATAATAAGTAGATCTAATTCTATTATCTTTTTAATATACTATATCGTGTTAATCTATTAAAGTTTCTACTATAACTAGTTCTAAGCTCTCTAGCTTCCTAACTAGCCTAGTAATATTAAGGTAATTAAGATCTTAATAAACGAGATATAATTAACTAAGTTTATATTAATTAGCTTTAGTCTATTTATATAGAATATAGTAGTAGTTAAAAAGCTTCTAGACTTATAACTATTAGAGCTGGCTAGCTCTAATAAGAATTAGAAAACTATATCTATTAACTAGAAATACGAGATATATTATATATATATTCCTAAACCTACTAAAGAGCTAACTATAAATAGCTTAGTTATAATAGTATAATTAACCTATAGTATTAAATTCTTAGTATTATTAGTTATTCTATAGTACTATCCTAGAAATATTTGTCTAGTTTTATTTTATTAGCTTAGTTTGTCTAGCTTAAAGCTAGGTGTTCTTTATTTACTACCTAGTACTGCTTTACTAGTACTTAATAGCTTTTTAAGTCTCTAACTCCTACTTCCTCTAATACTATTATTAATATAGATAAAGCTAGTTAAGTATTAGCTTAACCTCTTCTTAAAGGTATACCTAATACTTATACTTCTCAATTAGTATATTTTAGCGTCTCTTTTACTACCCTTTATACTCGTACACGTAGATATAGCTTAAAAGTAGCTAAAGATATTAACTAATAATACCTTTACCTATATAAAAAGAAAGCCGTCTCTAATTTTTTAATACTATCTAGTACCCTTAGCTAGCCTATATACGTAAAATATATACCTTTAATAGCGTTTTATACTACCTATTACTAACCTAAAGTAGATAGGCTATTTAAGCCTCCTTATTATAACTAGGCTAAACGATTTAAGAAGTATTAAATAGAGTTTATAGTAAGGAAGAATAAGTTGTAGGATTGGAATTAATATAATATCTATAATAAGGTTATCTATTAGTTTAAAGTAATTAGTAAGTAATTAGAGGACCTAGCTATTCTACTATAGAATATCTATAATATAGACGAGACTAGAGTTATATTAAATATACTAAGTTAAATTCTATAGTTATATAATATTAAGCCTACTATCTAGTAGGTAGGTATATTACCTAAAAACTACTTATAGGTAGTTAGTAGCTTTAGATAAGTAGGGGAGGTATATAATAACTATAAGTAGTTATATAACTCTTTATAAATAGAATTATTATACTTGTTCCTAGTTTAGAGTTTTAACTTACTAAACTCTATTAAAGTCCTTATTAGTATAAATAATATATACTGCTATAGAGGTAGTTATATTAAGTAGACTATAGTAACTACTATTAAATATATCTCTATTAATAGTAGGTATCTAAGTTCTATAATAATCTAGCCCGTCTAAACCTATTAAACTAATTAGATTATATATCCTACCTCTAGTTAAACGTATAGATTATCTAACTCTAGATCTACTAACTTCTATATTAGCTTATAATAGTTTAAGTAGATATTTAATCTCTAAACTTAACTATAGACTAAAAATAAACCGCGTATACTTATATAGGATAGTTTTAATACCTATAAGATACTTAAAGTCTTAAAGTTTAACTTTAAGAATATTATCCTATACTATATACTATCTTATATATCCTATAAGCTCCAGCTATATAATATTATAGTATTTAGTCCGTTAAAGGTAGTATATTAAGTTAGAACTCTAACCTAAGAATAAATATAATATATCTATCTACGAGGAGTTATATAGATACTTATAGTTGTTATATACCTCCTCTATCTATTTAAAACTATTAACTATCTATAGGTAGTTTTTAGGTAGTATATCTACCTACTAAGTAGTAGGCTTACTATTATATAACTATAGGATTTAACTTACCGCGAATAGGTTAAATAAATAGAGTAAGATAGAGTTGGTATAAGTAGTAAGTATAATAGCGTAGGTAAGATAATAGGTCTAAATATAGTATAAATCTACTTAGAGGTATATAGAAGTGCGTAGGGGTTTAGGGACCTAGGAATTCTATTAATACTTATAGGCCTTATACGAAAGGATATAGAAGAACTACTAAACTACTTATAAGGGAGTATATAACTATATACGGAAGAGAAAAGGGGTAGAACCGGGGGTAGGATAAGATAAGTAAAAAGCTTTAGGATAAGATTATATATAAAGCTTTTCGTAGAACGATTTCTTTATATTATTATACTACCCCCCTTCTTATAGGCTGATAGTCCCTATCTACGCTAGTTTAGGAGGGAATTAGAGCTATTATAGATAGGTTCTAGTATAAAAAAATTTCTTTAAGGAGGTATTTACTAGTAAGAGCTAATATATACGGTTACCTATAGAGATGCATTTATTAATATAATATTAAGTAAGGTTTTTCGCGGTAAGTATAATTAACCTATATATTAGCTGGTAACTACTATTATAACAGTTTATTAATATTACAATTTCGTCGCGTATAGTAATAAGTATTTACTAGCCTTAGTATATTACCAGGTTACTATTAACTAAGCTTCCTTAACTAAATAATAACTTCTACTCCGTATATATTATTATATATCCCTAGAACCGTTAATTATTAAAATATTACTAACGCCTTATAGAAAAAATTAATTAATATACTACTCTACCCGCCTCCTAGAGCCTCTTTAGAAGCCTTCTAGGTTATCTACTTTTAAGTTATATACACGCTCGCCCGCGGGTAATATATAATATTTTCCTTTTAGTCTCTAAGATTAAAAAAATATAAGTATTATACCTTATAAAATAAAAAGTATAACCCCGTACAAATTGTATCTAATATTAGTAGAGTACTTACTACTAACGTACTTATAGATCTCCTTCTACTATAAGAAGGAGTTTCTAGTCCTCCGGGGCCATCTCGAATTGTAAATAGTAGCCTAATATATAGAGGATAAAGAGGATAAAAAGGTAGCCTTTAAGACTATTTTAGAGTCTACTTATAGTCTAGTACTTATAGCCTAGGTTGTAAAGAGTTAGGAAGATAGTTTTTCTATAGCTAGTATCTAAGTAGCTTTATTTTACTAGGGTACTAAGTTGCTCTATTAGGTTTTAGCTCTAAAGGCTCTAATATCTAGCCTTTAAGCTGATATTACAGCGTTCTTAGGTAGCTAAAGATAAGGTAGAGGAGGTTTAGGGGGAGTCCGGAGGAAAAGAAGGGAAAGAAGAGTAGAGGAGGAGAGAACTAGAGAGGTATCTAACAGCCTACTATTAGACCCTCCAAATTTTATAGAGGAGTAATTTCAGGCCTATACTTTAGTTTTTAAATCTACTACTCAACTTTTATATATTATCGTCTACCAGGTAATCTATATTCTCTATACTATTCTTATATATCTTAATCTATTTAGTTAGAGCCCTTAGAGATCTTAGCTAATTCGGATACTTATTATAAAAAGCTCTTAGCTTATAAGGCGAACCTATAAAATTTAAAACTTTATATTAGACCGGGTTAGGATTATATCCTACCTATTTTACACGGTATTTAAGGGTCTTATAATATAGCTTACTAGCTAGTATTTCCTTAACCTTCTACTCTTCTACCCCTTTAATAGCGATAGTAGGTGGTTTCGGAACTTCTTACTCTAATAGAGGGTCCTAGGGGTTCTTATACAGTAGGTTTAGTACGAAGATATTATATATTCTTAACTCTAGGGGTAGCTATAGATAGTATAAGTTTCTAACCTATTCTAGTACTTTAAAAGGGCTCTTCTATTAATTAAATAGCTTTTAGCTCAGTCTCTAGACCGTAAAGTTCTTAGTATTTAGGTAGACTATATTATTAATCTACTAATCAATTAGTTACTAGTAATAGTTAATAATAGATTATATACGATCTTAAGCCTTCTTAATATTAGCCTTTACGGTTTTCTAGGCTATATATATATAAGTTACTAGAGCTAAAGCGTCCTTACAATTTAATTTATCTATTATAGTAATAGGATT
>ML986744.1:43193-110277 GCA_010094045.1 Lojkania enalia
AATTAGTTACTAGTAATAGTTAATAATAGATTATATACGATCTTAAGCCTTCTTAATATTAGCCTTTACGGTTTTCTAGGCTATATATATATAAGTTACTAGAGCTAAAGCGTCCTTACAATTTAATTTATCTATTATAGTAATAGGATTAACAGAATATTTTTAATCCTAACTCTAATAGGGCTTAAATCTATATAGAATCTAATATAGGGATATTTTAATAGTTATATAGAGTAGAGTTACTTATACTTAATTAATTATAGGTAATAGAGAACTCTAGTTATTCTAGTAGAAGAATACGAAAGGGCGTAGTTTCTAATCGATATACTTATTTATAATCTCTATCTATCTATTAGTCTCTTTATAATAAATAGTAGATAGTTTAATCTTTACACCTAAAATACAGCAGAATTTAGACTAGAAACTAGATATAAATTAAAGTTCTCAGTTTAAAATAATAGTTTTAGATATATAGCTAAAGCAGTATACCTATTAAATAAATAATTCGGCTATTCCCCGTGCGTTAATTATATAATAGTAGGAAATAGATACCGCTTATTTAGATAGGCGATTAATTACTACTATAATCTAATTATATCCAGACTTATCTATAAAGAAATTCTTAAAGTTAATATATAGATATTATATTAGTTAATTTAGTATAGAAAGTAGGTAAATAAAATCTAGGGTTCGGGTTTATATTAGATAAGCTTTACAGTATAGAATATAATTCTATATATATCGTTTACAAGTAGCTTCTATACCCTTCTAGTAGTACTTTTAAGATAGTAACTAATAGGTTTTAGTAGCGCTTAGGTATGCGGAGGATATTTAGTTATAAGCCTCTTATATAAGTTATATATAAAGGCCTAAATCTAATAGAATATATAAATAATTGTTATAGAGGAGTAGTCTATTCTCTATCTAATACTTATAGGGTAGAAGTATGCGTTCCTGCGCGAAGGAGGCTCGGTTTTCCTATAATAATACGTCGATTAACTCTAGAGAGTCTAGTAATATAATCTACTTCTAGCCTTTAATAATATTTAGTATAACCGCTTAAGTTATTATTTAAATAATATAGGATTAGACTAATTTAGTATTAATTTGGGGGTGAAGTTAATACAGTCTAAGTAGGACTCTTAACTAGTTATTAGTTTAAGCCGCTTTTAAGTTTTCTATATCTTATTTATAATAACTAAAGATATCTACTCTAATATTATTCTTATCTAGAGTATACTCGATTCGGAACTAATACTAAACTAATTCTTTAGTCTAATAAACTTAACAAGTATTAAGTACCTTTATAGTTATAAAATATTTGAGTGAGTAATAATTAGTATATACTAAAGTCTTAGTAGCTACTAAAGTAAGTTCTACCCTCTATTACTTAAATATAGTAATAATTGCGAATAGTTTCTTATTATAAATCTCCTAGTTTAGTTCTAAACTAGATAAAACCTTACTATAGAATACTATAGAGTACTATTTTCTATTAGAATATTTCTATAACAGTACTCCTACAACTATTCTATTAGAGGTATTAGTTTCCATTTTTGTTTCTAATATAGGGTTAAAGTAGTAGAGAGTAGGTATACTTAATAGGGCTGACTTTAATTTCTTAAAGGTAATATTACATTTTAAAGTCTATATAAAAGGGGTTATAGAGCTTTATAATACAATAATTAGCTTTATAATACGCAAGAATTCCGATATAAATTGTTAGTAGAATTTAGTAAAACCTAAGAAAGATTTTACACCTATTATAGTAGTAGGTAGCTGTTAGTTATATAGTACTTCTACCTTCTTTAAGTTAACCTTAAGGCTTTTATTTAAAAGGATATAGCTAAGATATTTAGTTTAAGTAATATAAATTCGCTCTTCTTAATATTAACTTATAACCCTACTTAATATAATCTCTTAAGAACTTTCTTAACATAGATAGTATATATCACCTTATCTTTAGAGTAGATAAGAATATTATCTAGGTAAGTAATATAGAAGTTATCTAGATAGTTAATTAGTATATCGTTTATATAGCGCTAGTAAGTTACTAAACTATTATATAATCTAAAAGGTAGAACTTTACACTTATAGGTTTTATATCGAGTCTGAAAGGTAGTATATTTCTTAGAACTAGAATCTATCCTAATCTTATTAAAGGCTACACAAATATTAAACTTAGTAAAGATTACTATCTTAGTAGGCTTAGATAAGAGTTTATCTATACGTAGTATTAGATATACGTTCTTATAAGTAAGAGTATTAAGTTTATAATAATCTACGCAGATACGCAGGTTGCTATTAGATTTATAGATATAAAGGATTAGAAATATAAAAGAGCTCCAACTCTACTTAATATACCTATACTATAGATTATCTATAATATACTTCTTAGTTACCTCTAACTTCTTAATATTCTACTTGTATAACGGGCTGTAACTATTAAGGAGGAGTTTTATAAGAATAATCTTATAATTATAAAGGCGGTATTCTAGTAATTAATAAGCCGTAGTTTTACTAAATATATCCTAATACCTATAGTATTTAGATAGTAATTAGAGATTTACTAGTACTTTGTTTTTAGCCTTATCTTCTAGCTCTAGGGTTTACTTATCTTTAATCAGCTGCTTAATTTTATATAGAGATGTAGAGAAAAACTCGTTCTCTTTCCTCTTTATATTAAAGTAAAAAGTATTAGCTAAGATAAGAATAATAATAGGAGAATAGACTTTCTTCGGATTAGGTTCGGACTTTATTTTATATAGGTATACAGAAGCTCTAAGCTTATTTAAATTATAGGTTATAGGAGACTAATATAGTTTTAGCAGTTTTAGTAGACTCTTAATATAATAGATAGTCGGACTATAGGACTACTAATACTAGTTCTTTTCCTATAGAGCGTCGCGTTGCTAGATATCTAGCTCTACCTTCTTATTATATACTAGCTAAATTAATTATATAAGAAGAGGAGGTAAAGAATTATAAGTAGTAGGATATTTAGAAGGCTATATAATCCGATTCTTATCCGTATTTAGCTGGAGTTAAAAATAATATAACTATTTAATACTAATAATATAATCCTAAATACCTAGATCTATAATAATAAATAGGTAGTTTTAAATAGTTCTCCTATTAATTTACAGGTATAAGTAGATATACTAATTAACTAGGGTTTAGATTTAGTCCTAAAAACCTTTAACAGTAATTTTAAAGGGTAAGTACTATATTAATATATATAGAGCTTAAAAGAGTAATCTAGCTATTATAGAATTAAGAAATAGAAAGCCTTAAGTACTAGTATTAACAAGAGCGTTTAGTTGTATACTAACGCCTTTTAAATATAGAATAGTAGGAATTTAGAAGTACTTTCCTCTAAATAAATACAATAAATTAATATTTAATAAATTATACTTACTTAAGCTTAGAATAGAAAGTTTTCTTAGATATCTCTATTTCCCACCTAAGAACTATCTAGGTAGTACTCGTTTACGTCTAGAAACTCTTCTTTCTTAATCTTCTCTTATTTAACCTCTATCTCTTATATTTTAAAGACTATATATTTATTTATAAAATATTCTAGTTTACTATAATTATAGTAATTACCTAGGGTTATATACCTTTTAGGTATAGGAGTCTTACTAGGTAGTTAGAAAACGATTATAGTAGAATAAGGTATTAATACTAGAGTAGATTAGGGTAGTATTAGATTATAGGTTACTTTAGATAAACTCTTAGAAACCTTCTAGTACTAATTTAAATTTATTTTAGCTATAACCTATAGGCTAGCAGTTTATTCTAGAAGATTAAGAATACTCCTCCTTTCTATATTATAGGCTGTTAAATAGGCGACTATAGTATTAAAAAAACCTTTCTATGTAAGCTTAAAGCTAAGGTTTAGTATCTTTAGGCTGGGGAGAATCTTATCTTATAGGTAGAAGAACTATTTAGATTAGAATACGGATCTCCTAATAGCTGTACTAATAAAGCGAGCTTTAAAAGTTAAGAATACTTCTCTCTTATTTATTCTTAGGACCTAAAACGTCTATTACGCCTCTATTTCTTTATTACCTATAATAAAATACGATTGTAGAAGTAAAATTATTTCTTTAGTATTCTTAAACTAATACTAGTCTAATTTAGCTAGGTATTTTAGCTCTAGATACCCTTTCGCAGTACTAGAGGTATATCTTTATACTAATACTATATATATATACTCTATCTAATAGTAATCTATATTAATCTTAAGTCGGTCTAAGATTAAGGCTTACTATTATTTAAATATAGGTTTATTACTATTTATAAAGCTTTTAATCTTAAGCGTACGTTTAGTAAAATAGGCTTAAAGGGGCTTAAAAGTAGCTGAGAGGTTTCTTACTAGAGGAGTTGTAAAAGTTTTCTAGCGTATTATTAGTTCTAATTTGGTAGTCTATAGAGGTTAATTAAGACTAATAGTTCTCTATTATATTAAGCGTATAATCTCCTCTTATAAAATTGTAATTTATTCTTTAAGGGTTAGTTTACTCTAATTTCCCTCTAAATTAGATAGGTTCTTTATTATAGGCCCTATAGAGAGGGGTCCGCCTATTATAGGGCCCCCTATAAGAGATAATAGTTGTTCTACACGCGTAAATAAAAGCTTACTCTTACTATAACTTACGCGTATATTAGTTCTAGTATAGAAATTAGAAGGTAAATTATAGTTAGATATTAGCAGTTACTTCTAATTCTAATAGGTTATTAGTAGTCTCTAAGTTTCTACCTAGGTGTACTCTATACAACTTTTCTAAAGGCAATCCTAATCGTAGGGGATAGGAAGTTCTAAACCTAAAGGTTTTAGTTAATAGAAGATTTTTAAGATCCTATCTAAGTAACTAAATAATTTAATATAATAGTATATAAGTATTATAACCTAAACTAAATTAAGCGTATTTTAGACTTAGACGTATTTAAATAAACAATTAATACGATATTATTAAAGAGGCTATTATTAGTAGTATTAAATTCTTCTATATAATATAATAGCATAGATAAGATAATAGGTCTAAATACAGTACAAATCTACTTAGAGGTATATAAAAGTACATAAGGGTTTAGGGACCTAAGAATTCTATTAACACCTATAGGCCTTATATAAAAGGATATAGAAGAACTACTAAGCTACTTATAAGGGAGTATATAACTATATATAGAAGGGAAAAGGAGTAGAACTGGGGGTAGAATAAGATAAGTAAAAAGCTTTAAGATAAGGTTGTATATAAAGCTTTTCGTAGAACGATTTCTTTACATTATTACAGTAAGTAGTATTTAACTTACCTATATAACTTTATAAGAGAAAAGGCGCTTATAAAGAGAAATATTCTTATAATATAAAAAAGAAGCAGCTTATACCTATTTAACCCTAACAGAGTTCTTATAGATATACTAAAGCTACTATTAATTATTTTAAATACTAATAAGATTAAGTATTATTTATAATATAAGTTAATACTAATACCTATAATACTAGTATTATTAGAGTCTCTTATATCCCTCCTTAATAAAATTAAATATAACGTATTTTACAAGTAAGTCGCCTACCTAAGTAAGTTACCTACTTTTACTAAGAAGTTATACTCTACCTACTTATAATATAATATAGTAACTACCTTAACTTTAATTAATCTATTAAGAAGATTAGATATTATTAACTATTTTAGCTATTAATTAAAATTAAATTTAGAGCGTATAAAGTACTATAGCTACCTATAGTATCCTCTAAATAATACTTAGAGACTAATATACCGGCAAATCTTTACAACGTAATTATAAGCCCAATTTAAAGAAGCTTATAAAGCTAGAAGAATCAACTATAATATAGTATATACTAGACCTATTATCTCGTAGATACCCTCCTATAATTAATAGTATACGAGATATAGCTAACTATTTACTTAGAGCTCGCTCTATAGACTAGGTTAGTAAAAACTAGCTAATAAACTTTATTAATCGTATTTCTAAACTTAAAATATACTTCTATTAAAAATATAACTATTAAAGAACTCTCTATAAGGATCCTAAAGTTATTAGTAGCTAGTTTAACCTAGTACATAATACTAAAGTAAAGTATAGTATTACTAATAATAATATCTATAATTTTAACGAGACGGGCTTCTAGATAGATATTATATCTACTAGTAAGATAGTTACTAGTACTAAGCTATTAGCTAGTTGACTAAAATTACTATAACTAGGCGATTATAAGTAGGTAACAGTTATTTAGGCTATTAGTACTTGTGGTAATACTATCCTACTATTTATTATATTTGCTAGCAAGCAGCACCTCTCTACATAGTATTAGAGCGATAATATACTATCTAGAGGAGCAATCGCGCTGAGTAATAGTAGATAGACAAATAATAAGCTCGTGATTAAATAGCTAGAGCGTTTTAATCAGTATATAAGGTAGTATATAGTAGGCGCTCATCGTCTGCTAGTTATTAATAGCTATAAGAGCTATAGGTCTACTGAGTTTCAGCTGCTCTATAAAGAGAAGGATATTATTCTATTATATATACCAGCATATTTATCGCATCTACTACAGCCTCTAGATGTAGGCTGCTTCTCGCCATTAAAGAAAGCATATAGGCGCAAGATTGATGAGCTTATATAAGCTGGTATCCACCACATTACAAAGCTCGACTTTCTACTAACCTTTCGCATAGTATACTGTATCAGCGCTCTATTACTGAGGCTAATATATACACAAGCTTTCGAGGTACTAGTCTAAAACTATATAATCCTAATATAGTACTATTAAAGCTCGACATTAAGCTTCGTACTCCATTATCACTACCAGCAGCTAGTTGCCTCTGGGAGTTAAAAACACCAACCAACGCCGTCGAACTAGGGTCTTAAACAATACTGATTCAAGACCGTATTGCTAAGCATTAGAATAGCTCACCTACTGTAATTAATAATTCTCTTAATTCGCTTACTAAAGGTGCTGCGCAGATAGCTCATTCACGCGCACTATTTCAGCGTCAGGTTAGTCAGCTTTAGGAAGCAAATAAGGCTCTATCGCAGCGCAAAAAGCGATCAAAAAAGGTTCTACAGAAGCAAGGTAGTCTTACTAAGGCTAAAGCTGCTGAGATAGCTGCTCAAAAGGAGGTAGATAAGCAGCTAGAGGATGAAGTACGCGCAGGTAGGAAGCGCAGAAGAGCGGGCACGCTGCACCAGAAGCGCTGCAGCCGCTGCAGCGAGCCTGGACATAATGCTAGAACTTGCACAGTAGTAGATAAATAGTATATCTATCCCCTATCAAATTATTATAGTAATACCTGCAGGCGTTGTCGCGATGCACGCCTCTAAATACAGAGATGGCTGATAAGGTGGGCGACTCGCTTGGGTGGGCGACTCGCTTGTGAAATACGTTATATCAGGGAAAAAAAGGGTCTATTATTCTGTGTCTGTCTCTGTCTGTGTGTGTGTGTTGATGCAAGTTCAAAGAACCTGCTTTCTAATGTGCAGTCATAACTTCCCATAGCTTCACAAGCAGTCGCTCTCACCTGCACGTCTACCAGACGTCTCCTTCCATAACCGTGACACGTTATATCTAACGACGAGCGTAAAGACAGACTCTAATAGAAGGTCTCGAAGACCGCCCTAACGTTTGTTGCCAAAAACGCACTCCTTTACGACCAAGTCAGATTCTTGACTAAGATAAATAACGAAGGTAAAAGTCGCCGGGAGACTAAGTCAACGATACTTGGGACGGCGAAGGTGATGACGTATGAAGACCTTACAATGGCACGAGCAGAGCATGTGGCGAAAGAAGCCAGGCAGGCTGAGATAAAGGCTAAGAAGGCTGCTAAAAAGGCTGCGAAACAGGCTACGAACGTCGCGAGTACTCCGCTGCAGGTAGAGGAAGGAACCGCGAGCAAGAAGCGTGGCCGGAAGAGGAAGAGTACGAAAGGAGCAGATGCTCTAGAGCCAACGGCCAAGGTAGCACAAATTAGCAACACACACGTTGCGGAAGGTAGCTAAGATGCTGGTACCCTATCAAGGGCTATAGATGCGAGGATGAGCGAGGTACATGCGCGGATGTGGTAATGAAATATGGGATAACTTAACAAGCTTAGATCGGGTTGGGCAGGCTTGCAACCTGTAATTACAATGCGAGTAATAATTAGAGATTCATCTTTATCGTACTTTTAATTCCAGCGAACCCGGTGAGCCTCGCGCGGAAAACTAATTATACAAGGGGGTAACATGAACGGGCTGTTCCGCGGTTTGGTGATGTGGTCCGTGCATGGAAACAGCTAGAGGTACTAAATTCTTTCAACTATAATCATGAAAACACTAAACCGTCGACTTACATATAAGGAACGCGTTCGTATATGGACACTTAAAGAGGCAGGGTTTATGCAGAAAGAGATCTCTTAGAAGCTTAAAATACCCGCTTCTACAGTTTCTCATTGTCTTAATACACTAGAGACCCCAATAAAGCCTTACGGTCGTCGTCTATTAATCTCTACAACTCTTCAACTTCTGCTTATACGTCACGCTACAGAGAACGCAGAGCAGAGGCGGAAGACCCGCAAGGAGATTGCTTAAGAGCTAGGGATTAACGTCTACCGTCGTACATTAATTAAAGCGTTTGAAAAAGAGCTATACCATAGATGTAAAGCGATAGAGAAGCCTTTTCTTATGCCAATCCATATGCATAATAGACTAATATAGGCGTGGGACCATGTATTTTAGACTAACGAGCAATAGGCCTCTATAGGCTGGTCTGATAAAATGTCTGCCTATATAAGCTCTAGAGAGATCTACGTAACAAGGCGAGTAGAAAAGAAATACCTCCTAGACTGCTGCGTACTAAAATTTAAAGACTTTTCATCCTAGATGGTCTGGGCAATTATTTCTCTTAATATTAAGGGACCGCTGCTATCTATTAAGAAAGACTGGAATAAAGGCAAGCTAAACTCTAAGGTATATATCACGCATATACTACCTGTTGTAGTAATAGTCTAGAACGCTTACAAGACGTACGAGAATAAGCAGCTTATAGTAATAGAGGATAACAGCTCTATTCATACTTCAAAAGCTACAGTAGCTGCTGAGCATGAGCTAGGAATCCAGAAGATATGGTGGCCAGCTAACTCACCAGACCTTAATCCTATTGAAAATGTGTGGCGATTGCTAAAATATCGCGTTCAGAAGCGATTTCCACATACCAACGCAGAGCTCCGTCAATATCTAATAGAAGAATGGGAAAAGATTAGCTTTAACGACTACTCAAAGTACATTAAGAATATGAAAGAGCGTTGCTGGGCTGTTATTATAGCAGGCGGTGGTCATACGAAATAGTGATTGGTGTAATTTTGTATAGTAATTTGTATAGAAAATTCATGATTGATCATCTGACAATACCTCGGGAAAACAGGCGGAACAGCCCGTTCATGCTCCCCCCTTGTAATAGGGTTCACGATTGAGTGTGGAGATGTGATTGTGGGAGAGTCTCCACTGCATAGCTGGCGTGTTTGCGTGTCTAATGGCCGTGACTGCCGCTGCAGTTGAGGCGGATTCGTTACTTCTGAGACGCTGTGCCGTACTACCTAGGCAGTAATATCTACAACCCGCCCTTCCACATTTACCACAACCAAGCACCTCACAAAGTCCGATACCGCGCAATGATATGGCCGAACAAACTGAATCTTATACCAAGGTTACATTACTACCCGCAGAACTTCTCTTGAGAGTCTACAACGCGCTTCCCTCGCTCTTCGACGCTGCCAACTTGCGCGCTACTTGCCATCTCCTGCGCAGCGTCTGGACTCTACATCGGACGGTCATAGTAGATGCCCTGGTTATTAAGAAGATAGATTGTTATCCGTATGCAAGGCAGCTTCTGGCGAAGGGACGTCGCGGGATACCGGTGGAGAAGAAGGAGCTCGCAGACAACGAGCTGGCGATGTTGGTGAGAAATGCGGCGACAATCGATGGATTTATTGGGCACATTGAACGGAACTTGGTTCCAGAATTGAAAGGTATGTGGTTTGAGGTGCGAGGGGGTGTGTGACTGTGAGGAGCGGCGCTTTTCCTTTGGCAGCATCGATAAAACCGTGGCGCATAGAAAGATAGATATTCTAATGCCACAACAGTCTCCGGAATACCACAGGCTAAAAGAAACACTATCTACGCCGGACGCTCTACGCACCCGCCCACTCTTACACCGACAGAGCGCCTCCGCGTCATCAGAGCCTCCTACCAAATGTGGACAATCTTGCAGAACGACGACGATACCGTGCGGAAGGAAGTCTTCCGTCTTCGGCCGCGGCAGCTCTGGTACTTTGCCGAGCTCACTGATTGGGCGCGTGTCGCCGAGTTCCCTAGCAGAAATACCTGGCAGACGTTTCAGATTCTCAAGGCTTCGAAAGCGGCGCTATCTAGGATGTACAAAGAGCTATGGGATTGCGAGAGGCCGTTCTTTTGGAATGAGGTGCCAGATGAGGAGGGGTGGGGGCTGTATGTAATCTGGGACCATTGGCAGGATGGGTTGAGGAATTTGATTTGTAGGAGGCCGGTGGGGAATTTAGAGTGGGACAGAGAAGGGGAACCGAGAGTGGAATTTTGGGATTCTGAAGAGGGGGATGAGTTGTTTGTGGAGGGTATTTATAGGGACGTTTAGATTTGCTCCTATCAACTCAAATCTTACGCGCAGCTTGCGGACAAGTGTTCTTTCTTCCCCTATAAGATGTCATTCCATTCTATCTAAGCGAATCTAAGTTCAATATCAGAACGCCAACGCCTGCAGGTCTCGTCACGGAAATCACATGCCCCAGTAAAGAAGCCAACGGCACAACTAATACAGAATACTCGCACCCCCTAAACACCCACGTAGAACGTCACTTCTCACTCCGAGTCACCGTCTTCCGCCATCTGAATAACTTGTGGATCAAACGCCATGTGCCCTGGCCTCACCTGTTGCTGCAAAAATCTCGCCGTAAAATTGATATCCTTCCTCGGAGCTCTCTCGCGCGATCCAGATTGCCGATTCCAAGACTGCAAGTCACTGTACTTGACAGGCCTTCCAAGGCGAGCAGCCGCCTTGACTAAAAAGACGGCAGCATGCTGGATGTGCCTCCGTGTCACCTCGTGCCCATTTCCCGCCTCCATCAGTATCCGGAGCTTTTCCATCTTAACCACGAGTTGAATACCAAAGTGCGCGTATTGAATCCACAACTTAATGCCGCGAAACAGGGCTTCACCCGTCTGCTGACCAATTCAGAGTCGGTCCTGCTGGGTAATCCACCAACCGACTCGCGTATTCATGTAGTCTCTCGCCAGCAATCTGTCATTCTGGGCGTATACAGCCGCAATCGCGTCATTCAAAGCGTAAATGACTGGTTGGGGCGTGCGCTCCTGGACAAAGTAGTCTAAGTCCGCAGTCTTCTCGTTTCGTCCTATACTTGCTTCATTCCTTGGGTCTTGTGCAGGGCAGTAATCTGTAGAGCCGAAATACTGCCGAAACAGTGAATGATGACTGGATAGGTTATCCTTGGGTCTAAACTGAGCTGATAGTCAACCAGAGCAAGTACTGGATACGTGTCAGCTTCCCGCATTCAACCTTAGATGTGCTGGGTATACCCTGTTTCCAAAGTTTCCACGAAAGGATATTGTCCTCACCAGAGCGTTTGGCAATTTCCAAGGGTCCGCGCTTAGCTAGTGATATTACATCCGTCTTATTGACCTTTACGGTGTCAGCTTTTTGTTTCGCTGTCAAAGAATCATCGAGCGCATCGGCGAACGACGGGCCCTTCGATGGTGTGGGCAGCGGTTTCTTCGGGCGCATCTGCGTGGGCGTGTTGAGCTTAATGGTGATTGGAGAGGCCGTGACGCTGTCGCCAGACTTTATTAGAATTGGTTTGACATAACTTGCGATCTGCGCTTTTGCTATAGCAGGAGGTGGTCATACTGATGAGCTCGCTTGAGTGGAAGAGCTTTTGGCTAGAGTTCCTTGATGCGAAGTTGACGTCGCTTTGCTCGAAAGTGTCGGAGTAGCGTTTGATCGACTCGCTTTAGAATGAATGGCTGCTATAGATGTCTTTGTTGAAGAAGCTTTCAATGGGGCAGCTACTGAAGTCGCCTCTACGGAACTAGTAGCAGGTTTTGTTGCTGTTTTCTTAGTTGAAGAAACCTTTAGAGAGGTTTTCTTTCTAGCCTCCAGCTTTTGTACTTCTTCCGCAGGTGATCTGTTCGAAAGATTAGATGCCGGGGTACCAAATGGTATAGGAAGTATTTGAGGACTTGTGCTAATAAGGCTTGCACTTAGCTCCGCTTGAGCTACCTCGTCCCGATCGAGGAGATTTTTTGGGGAAAGTGTAGAGCCAGGAGGAAGCGCTGCTACAAAATGGGCACCAAGAACTCCGAATCGGAGTGTCCAAGTAAGTAAATACATGTAGGAAGTCTGTAAAAGATGTAGCCTGCTACGGTATGTTGGAGGGAGTAACGGCCTTTATGATAGAAAGATACAGATGAGGGAAGAAAGATATAGGCAATTTGAATACATAGAAAGAGTACATGGCGCTGGTATATATATTCAGATATGGAGGCTCCAGAGGAGGTATTGTGGACACTTCTTCAGAATCGCAGTTCTTGATTCTCCTTCCACTCCAGTGATGTATGGAAGTAGCACTTCTATTCCTCTTATCACACTGCTCTACTACGCCGCCTACAGGTGAGCTCCTACACAATCTATGCTCCATTCTTCCACCTGTACTCGGCAATCAAGAACAGCGCCCCACAATCACTCCAGAGACAGACGAAATTAACTCTTCCCACCTCTTATCTGACCTAGTATTCTGCTATGCGGCCGACACTTATACATTCCACTTCCCTCGTCTATATTCGCATACTTTTCCACGTGTACCAAACAACTAAACTCAATACATTTATCTCCTCTACTAACGTACAAGGCTCACCCTCTTCCTATCCTCCAGCACACTGTTGGACTTCGCCGCCGGAGCTCCTCTATCAATCCTCATCTACGCTCTCCATTTCTACGTGTCCTCGATAACTACTATGATGAGGAATAACACCCTTATCGACCCCAATAACGTACAAAAATCTTAGCCCCTTCCTCTTACCAAGCCCCTGCTTTACTACGCCGCCAACGTTCATGTACTTCTAGGGCACTCCCAGATGCTGTACTTGGACGTGTCCTCTCTAACCGAAAAAACACGCTATTCAGTCCACCGACGCATAGCTGCCACACACGCCACCAAGCGGCGTAGAAAGAAAGTCTGAAACGGGGGCGGATTCAAAGCAACCGTCAAGCGTGGCGTAGAAACTCGCCATATGGTTCCAATAGACACCTCAGCTAGTATCTATTCAATGATAGTAATTTAGAAACACAAGATCCATTATAAAACCTCGGTTATTGTCTCGCAATCTATCTCTTCAACTTGCAATGCTTAAGCTAACTAACTTAGGCTTCGTGCGGAACCGCGACATCTCACCACTGTTAGGATTTACGACCCTATCTGAATACTACTGCCTCGTCGTAATTATAGAGGAGGCTAATCCATCTAAGAAACATATTGGGGAATTGTGAATACGGAAGTAGGCATGGATCTACCGTGCTGCGCTGGAGAGTGTAGGTAGAAAAGGGCTGGTGAGGGTTGAGAGGTTTAGAGTAAAATAAAACCGGGACGTCGGAAGCTTCTTATAGCTGACGGTAGTTATGTAATGACTTTGGATTGGTCGCGGAAGTAAGAATCTCTGGTTCTAAGAATTGCTGGCTTAGAGGCCTCTATTTTCGGCGTTAAAAACCTCTAGATATGAAGGTGTGGTGAACAAAAAGGCCGACCTTCTTGCTGCTAAAGCATGAAGGCTTATATAGGTGATAATTCCGGCTGACAGAAGGCACCTAAGCTAACCTAATATCGTTTATAGGGAAATCGTCTTAGAAGCCCGTTTAGGTGGTAGCGCACAGAAGGCTAGAGCTTACTAGCCACAGGTGTAGCTTGTCAGCATCCGTGGCTTCTATTATACTGTGATTATTACGTGAGTATGCGAACCGTATCTCGGATCGACTGGGGTCATCTCGCTTAGATTGGCAGGTACTGAACAGCGTGGCGAGATTACATGAATCATTCTTCCGCAATTGCTATAGGGCTGATGATGACTTATTAGCATCCTATCTAGGTTAGAAGGTCCCGATACTGCATTATTATGACTTTAGGAGCGGTGCAGACTTGTTACCAGAGCTGTAGTGGAAGAGTCCTGCTGCGCTGTAAAAGAAGGCCCTCACTTCGAAGGCGCGAAGGCGACGATATGGTTGGTAATTTTCCTAAAAGCGACGCTGGGGAGTTCGAGGAAGACCTCTTGCATCTACCCTTAACAATGTAGCATATGCATCTAAATGTAGATAAAGGTTTACGACTTTGAAGTGTAAGTATCTTTGATTTTCTCGCTACGGAGTACTTCTCGCTACGTGGTGGGGGATCTTATATCATCTAGAGACTGATTGTCAAATCTTATCAAACGTGTACAAGAGAAACCCCACTACAGCCAGTGCTTTTGAGGTCCTTTCGATCTTCCTCTAGGCCTTGCCATCTCTATCAATGACTCTCTCGAAGCTCCTCCTTCTAACAAGGTCGATACCGTATAAATGATGAAACTGTAAGTTGCTAGTCAGTTCTGTAAATTCATCGACGTTATTTAAACTCGTATGAGAAGAGAGATGTTTGATTATAGTTTCGATTTGATTCCAGAGCTCTTTAAAGGGATCGATTCCTTGTATTTGCTTCTTAGTATCTTTTATGACCAATGACTATGGGATTTCGCATTTATGATTAATGAATGCATGTAGCTCGATGTTCTGCAATATTTTCCAACTTCACATGAAGTTTCCGGGTTTTCTAACCTTGACGTAGAAGTCTCGAGTCTCTATTGAGAACCTTTGATTTTAGTAACTCCGAGGGGAAGTTCATAGCAAAAGACAATTTTTTAAGCTACGATATGCCTTCTAATATTACTGCATGTTTTATTTATTTATTTATAATTTTTTTATTTTTTTTTTTTTCTTGGGAGAGGAGCCGACTTGAATAGTGCTAATCAAGAACCGTTACATCTGTCTTAAAATGTACACATTGAGAACGGGAACTTTTCAGCATCAACTACAGAACGCTGATTCCGCTACTACAATGATCTGACCTTTCTAGAAATGATACGGGAAATATATTATGGAAATGGTTCTAGTTATAAAGCTTTATTAATGAAGGTGTGTTGCGGAAGTCAAATACTTTCCTGAGCGATCCTGTAAACAAGAGATTTGAGAAACCACGGAAGCATAAAAAATACAAGATACTATTTTAGAGGAATAGGGGATAAAATATACTCACCCGGGTGTCAGAATATCCGTATTAATATCACGCGCTATAGATATGAGGTGCTATATTGCTAGGCCCGTGGATGTGATATAGCATATCGATTCTAGGAGGAAAGGTTAAATATTTTTTGACCAGGCATTTGGGATTCTGTATATTGGAACATGTGAAAAAAAAAAAAAAAAAAAAAATTTTTTTAATTAGCTAGAATCGTAGTAGGGGCTTCTTTTTTATTGTTTGGTATCCATATTTTGTAGCAAGGCAATGGTAGCTTCGTAGCTTCTGCTAGGGTGACAAAAAACATTTGCAAGCATTTACGTTCCTGGCAGGCTCGAGTTACCAACCTCCGATTCCTTCGGAGGGTGGTACAACCTGAAGTAACGTGGAACCCACTTCAGGGCGATTCAAATAGATACTGGACAACATGATCTCAGCCTGCTGGGGTTCCACATGCAGCCTCGAGCCTCTTCAAAGTGGCGAGAAGCTCGTCAGTGATGTCTTCCCCGCTGCGTGCGGACTTGGCCAGCTGACCATAGCGGAGATCACTGAGGTCGCCAATGGCCGTCTTCAAATCCTCCACCGTCTTTTCGATGTCGGCCTCTATAGTAGCAATCTGTGCCTGAATACTCACGCAGGCGTCTTCCATACTTGAACGGACAGTCTGGAGCGTATGCGGCTTGCCCCGTGGACCATGGCCTGAAAGCTGTGCGTTTATTAGCAAGCTACTCTGGGTCGTTCGTGTTGGGAGATACCTGCCTCTACCTCCATGGCCAGAGCGACGGGATCCAGACCAGCGACAAATGCGTGGTCCTCTACCTGCCTGTTCTTGCGATACTCGCGTCGCAGCTGCTTGGATGCCCTCACTTCGTTCTCAATGTTTTGACGCACATTTTCGATATTACGCCTCCGGATATGACGCAGTTCATTGTATAGCTCCGCAATGGCCGGGCTCGAGCGGTGGGCAGCGGGGAAGATGCGAACGAACTCCTCCTGCGTTAGGACATTGGGGAACGGCGCGGGGGACAGCAGGAAGTTGGCGAGGAGGACGCGTTCTTCGGAGGCCATGAATGTGCTCCTGTCACTGCATGGTGCGCAGCGAGTAGATGGATATTGGAAAACCAAACGGAGGCGGGGATGGAGATGGAGACGATAGACGGCCGGGGAGCGCGTCGCGTTGAGGCCCGTGCGACGAAAACCCGTGAGTTAGCATCGCATTTGGCAAACACTTATGGACCGCGCTCTACACCCCGCTCGGAGCTTGCCCATCAATTCCGTTGCATATATAGGACAAACAGCGCTATTGCTTGATCATAAGTGCTTACGTCGTCGCCGGCTGAGGGCTTGCACGGTTTGTATACATTGGACGTGGCTGCTTGCCCCTGTTACCTGATTGCGGCGCCAGCTGTCTTCCTCGACTCCTTCCTCTGCGTCTTCTACTCGTTCGCCCGTCCATTTTCCGTTTGCATCATGGCGCCCACTTCCGTTCCAGAGCCTCAGTTCAAAAAGGACGAGAAGTCTTTGTGTTTCCATCATGAACTGCTCTACGAAGCCAAGATCCTCGAGGTGCAGCCCGTCGACGGTGACGATAAGAGGAGCGGCTTCCAGTACAAGGTCCACTATAAGGGCTGGAAGAACACGTGAGTTGCAATCACTTTGCTGTCCACCTGCACGCACTTCTTATCCGAGCCAAACTTCCACCGCCAACTTTCACGTGGTCACTCCTGTCCTCCCCAACACCTCACTTCAACTCCACAACCCCCTTCCACAAGCTCCAGCCCTTCCCTTCTCCTCCAGCGTTCCGACTCACAAATGCCACTTGCACGTATTGTACTCGTCGCTAACTGAATATCAGCTGGGACGACTGGGTCCCTGAGGATCGCCTTCGCAAATTGACTCCAGAAAACCGAGAGCTGTCAAATAACCTCCGGCACGAGATGCTTACAGCCCAGCGTGCCGCTAAAGCTGCTCCGGCTCCAAGCAAGAAGAAAGTTCAGGGGTCAACTCGGGGCAGCGAAGAGCGCCAGACCTCCGTTGCCGCTGCCGGATCGCGTGGCCAGAAAAGGCTCAGGGATCAGGACCTTGAAAAGGTATGCGTCTCTCGCTCCTTATGTATTTATCTTCTGGTCGTGTGCCTCACTACTTACCGCTCTATAGGAGGAGATGTTCCATACCCGCCGTGCCGTTAGGATCTACGTGCCTGATAGGCTCAAGAGTCTGCTAGTTGACGATTGGGAAAACATCACGAAGAACCTCCAACTGGTTCAGCTGCCATCTAAGAAACCAACGGGCATTATCCTAGATGAGTACCTTGCATCACGGAAGCGTCGTCCAGGCAGTGCTGAATCAGACATTCTTGAGGAGGTTGTTCAAGGTCTCAAGGAGTATTTCAACAAGAGCTTGGGACGTCTCCTTCTCTACCGCTTCGAACGTGAACAGTTTCTCGACATCTATAACCGAATGGAATCTGGAACCGATGATCTAGCCGGCAAGTCTCCAGCGGACATTTACGGTGGCGAACATCTTCTCCGGCTTTTCGGTATGTAACTTCAACTAATGAGAACTAAGGGGTTTCATTTCAAAAGCGACTAATTCTATGTAGTTTCTATGCCAGAGTTGATTGCCCAGACCAACATGGATGCTCAGTCGGTCAACCGCCTGCGAGAAGAGTTGACTAGTATCCTCACCTGGCTTTCTAAAGAGCCCCAGGTCAACGCATACTTTGCTTCTACCTACGAGAGCCCCGGACAGGCATATATCGATAAGGTCAAGTCCTCTGTTTAGGCAATGCGGTCCGTGCCTTGCCACAGTTCCTCTTCTGGACTCTATCTTTTTGTCTGTCTCTACAGGAATTTCTTGGTCTTAGCTCAATCGTTGTCGCTAGGCGCTGTGGAGTTCCAATAGGCAGTATGTTTATTTACCTGGGGCGGGTCTTTTTCGATCGGCTTTGCACCGATGGTCTTAACAGCATTACCACAGCGAGGGCTTATTCAAAGGAGGACACGGATATAGTGTAGTGGATATATCAGTGTTTCGATCATTCTATATCGTGCCTATGTTCATTGCTCACATGTGATGCTTGTTCAATGCTATCCTCAAAGACTCGGATTGCCCAACGCAAGCATTTGGTCATGCTCTCTTCTGCGTCGCGTGGCATCCCATGTATATCGATCTCACGACAGAGGCGTTCATTCAATCCACCCTCAACATCGCCGCCATCGAAGAGGAAAGCGTGATCCTTGATATAATTTGGCCAAACAATGCGGTCCACATATCCCGGCGGATCCTCCCAGAAGCCCTCCAAAGTCACGTATCCGCTTCGGGCCTCTCGCCTCCTCTTTGCCGTCTCATACGAAGTGCGGAGGAAGAGCCTCAGATCAAACAATTGCCTGATGTCAGCCATATCCTCAGAGAATAATAGAAAGCCGTCTACAATGGCGATAGGTACATTCCACTTGGTCTTTTGGACTAGCTCACCTACGCGATGCTTCAATTCTTCGATGACTGCGGGCTCGACTCCATGTTCTCCAACCGAATTCTGGTCCTCTTTCGAGACTAGGCTCGGAGGAGATTGCCCGTGGGATTTGATGTGGGAAAGTGCAGCGCGGAGATCGGGTAGGTTTAACGAGTCTATGCAGTCCCAGTCTTGAATCCCGTCTTTTATGGGGATCTCAGCGTCAGTGAGATAGAAGTCGTCTAGATGAAGGATGAAGGTAGAGGGGAAGATGTCGCGGAGGAGGCGCGAGAGTGTCGTTTTGCCCGAGGACGAGGGCCCGGATATGCCCACTAGTAGGACTGGACGCGACGACATGGTCTTTTGGCAGGATAACGGTTGCCCAAGCCGTCCAGGGAGATGCTTTCCCGCTGGCACGTGAGGTGGTGATGCGTTCGGGTCCTTATCACGGCCCCTGGGAAAGCCTTGTGCGTCGCGCGGCCCGGGCGAGAATTTCGCGCGCACATGGAGGCCTTGAGCACAATGTCTTCACAGTATACCGGCATACAAGATTCGCAACCCAGACTGGAGCATTTGCTGTCCACCTGCTGTTGACTAGAGCAAAAATGGAGCCCTCGCCCCTCACGCAGGTCTCGCGGCCGGACTCGTTCCAGCCCAAGATTGTGCGTCTCTACGAGACGCTGTTCAGGGTTTGTTGCTCCACCAAGACTCGCAACTCGCTGCGCTCTCCGGGCTGAGACTGGCTACAGGACGACGGCGGCGACGACGACGACGACGAAATCGACCTGTCCGAGGGCTTCTGGGAAGAGTTCTTCTTGCTGCGACCGGACCTCGCGGGCTTGAGGCGCATCCTGGCCGCCCTGGGCCCCGACAACATACTCCATTCGCAGGCGCATACGCAGCAGCTTTTTGGTCATGCTATCCAACGAGTGCGGCAGGCTAGGGCTCCTGCTGACGAAGTCGCGCTCGAGGTAAGCCAACCCGGAGGCGCCGTTGCTTCTTCGCTGGCTCACGAGCCAGACCTTGACTATCTTCCTAGACGGTGCCCTGAGCAAGCGGTACACAAACCCCAGCTCCGACATTCTCTCTGTCCTTGCAGGCCTACATGATGCCGACGCTGTGCTCTCTGACTTTGTGGCCGCCCTCGATACCACCATCCGTAGTGGCCGGGACCTGGCCCTGCGGCTTAAGGCTGTTCGCGCCGCCCTCTCCATAACTGCAGCCGCCTTCCATACCGGATTGCCGACGTACTTCACCCACCGCGATCTCTTCCCCTCCCTAATGAAGTACATCCAAGACTGTGACGACAGCACACACATTCTGCCGGCTTTCTATTTGCTGGGCCTTTTGGTGAACTACAACAAATTTGAGTTCCAGAATCCATACAGGCTGCGTCTCGATGACTTCGTAAACGATGGCATAATACAAAAGATGATTGTATGCTTCGGAGAAACATGCGCGACGCTAAGGAATGCGTATGTAGCAGTCCAGGACGACCAGCCCGAAGGCTGGACCTTAGGTTCAACACTGAACTACATTGGTTTGGGCGCCCTTGCCCCTGGCTCCAGACCAACAACTCCAGTGCCTGCGGCAGACGAGACTAAATCGTTGTTCGCTGCCCTGTAAGATCTTTGGACCCTACGTAATCGTCCAATCGTTGCTTACCAATTTGCAGGCCTGGTCCAGAGATCGGAGTCCTTCTTGCAACCTACGATTTTGCGAATGCTAACAAACTATTCTGCTTCAATCTCGTGACATTGAGCCCTCCAAAGAAGGGTGACCCTTCGCCACTGAGCGAATTTCTCTCACTTACCTCGTACCTATTCCAACATGCCCATCGGTCGTACAGGTCGTCATTGTATACACATCTCAGCCTCTTTGTAGTACAGATCCTTGTAGAAGACCAAATTTTGGTGAAGCGGCTCTGCAGCGATGAAAGCAAAGTTTCCGTGCGACTCTGCCGCCAAAGACAGCCGTATTTGCCTCTTGTAAAAGGGGATCGAGTGGTAGTTTCGATCATACTTGATATCATGATAGATGGTGTCAACCATAACTTGCGGAGAAGATTGGACGTGGATTTCTACATGTGAGTGAAAACATTTGTAGTTTTCGGTTAAAGCTGAACTCGCCATAGTCTCTGCCTTGGTGTCTTGTTGCGATTGCTGTCATATTTGAGTAGAGCAAAGACCCGCATCAGTAAGTGAAAGACTCTAAACGTGAACCAAGGTGCAAAATGCTGACAATGGAAGCTTACCACTGGTCGGAACTGTGGAGGACATTGCTCTCATTTGTGCGGTTCCTATCAACGTATACAAACGACATCAGATCCATCCACCGATCGCCTGAAATGGTCGACCATTTGGTAAATTTGCTAGCCTTTGCGCTATCCAGTGGTGAAAACTTCCTTCCTGATCCTGCATCGTACGACGACTTGTTCTACAAGCTCGTTGAATCCGGAGACACACTCACCAAGTTTCGAGATTCATTTGGTTTGGCTGGTCGCATCGAGGTAAATTCCATCCAAACGTTGATAAACGTTTCGTCACACTATAATTCACTTCTGGAAGGGAGCGACAAGGGAAAGACAAGGAGTAAGAATCTTAGTCCGCGCGAAGTGAGTAATGTCATCAAGCAAGGCTATGACACACTCTCTATCGAGCCCGGTGACGGACTGGATCGTTGGGAAAAGTTCCGTGAGGCGAATTTGAAAACACCGTTGAAGAAAGTCGCGAGAGCTGCGATTGACGATGCAAAATTCCTACTAGAAGAAAAATGACTACCTAGCGATAATATGTTCCGGGCTGCTTGCTATCGTGATCCTAGAACGAGAGTTCTGATCTTCGCACGAACCAATTGCAAACCTGGGACCCTTCATACAAAGATTGCCTCGTACCAATATAATGTTGAGCCCACATTGTTGGTTGAATGCTGAGTGGGGCCAGCTTCTTTCATACTTCGATGGCGCGATCGACCAGCCAGTATTAGCAGGAGTCAATGAAATATTAAAATCCCTCCCAACATTCTTTCTCCACACAGCACGTTACCACCGCTCTAATGCTGTTTATATTCTAATATGGAGCTCATACATTATTCACTTCTCTCGTACTCTTTCTTGCTTGTCAATGTCGACTGAGTCTGGCTCGGCGACAATGTCGGAGCGCACGGTACCGGGCTCCGGTGAGCTCGGTGACGCGCAAACTAAAGAGTCTACTTTGTCCTTAGTGCGAGGGATATTAGGAATGCAAGGTGGTCGTGATTCACGGCTAGGTGAAGATAACTGTGGGGAAGATCTCGAGGCTCAGAGGAGTCTAGGGCCGGTTGATGAGAGTGCAGGGTCTCAAAGAGTTGCGGAAGCAGAATGCAATCATCCGGGATTGTTGCAGGATAACTGTGTCAGCGGACATATCGCTGGACAAGACTGCCAGAATACCCAGATTTCCAAAATCTCCCAATCCAATCCACAAAACAATGCTCTGGCATCGGTATGCAATCCAAACGAGCTCGCGCCGCAAGTCCCCAAAAACATTATCCAAAATTGGCTTAACAATCAACTTATCTCTATCCCGCTCAACGTTCAACGGGCTCAATGTGAACGTTTGGATTGCCCATCGAGTGCCCAATCGGTTGGAAACGCATCTGTTTGGCTATCTCCAAGCATGCTAGCCCGAAAAAACTTTGACCAATCCATCATATCTGATGTGCAGCGACCGAATGTTTCGAGGGATATGCCATATACTATGGGATACTTGTCGCCGCCATGGTCCTTGTTACAGTATTCTACACATACAGCAAGAGCTACAAATCCAAAAGTCAAACTTACAAGAAAATCAGCGCTGACTCGATACCACAATGCGCTGCCCGACGGACTAGGGAAGAAGATCGGAAGCCTTTCATATATGTATTACACAGGCTCGGAGAATAAGGAACTTTACCGTGTGTCCCATGCTCTACCTTATCTGCTTGGGCCTGAACGCTACCTGAATGGTTTCAAGATGCTACAGGAACTTGGCGGTAGAGATGCTTTTTTCAAAAAGGCAGGGAAGCACTCTGAAACAGCACGCCGGATCAATCAGAAAGACAGGCTCCTTCTTTCGGCGGTCCTACTCGCTTCATCGGCGGATGTTCCACAGTGGCTTGTTGCTGTTAAAGAGCAATTTAACACGAGGTTGGACAATCTGATCCTGTGGAAAGATATGGGCTCCAACAGTCCAGAACCAGTCTACATCCCTTTTCAGTATCTCTTGAAGCACCTCATTGACTGGCATCAAGTTGGGTTGCTGAGAAATCTGGACCCAGATCAACACCCCCGCTGGAAAATAACACTTGACGAACTTCGGGACAGTGAGACTAGCATCGAATCCCTCAACGGCTGGGAATTCGCCAGTTTGCTAGAGCCGGGCTTTTCGACTAGATACTTGGGTTCGTTTCTCCACGAAGTGCAATTTGGCGAGTCGTCTAGCATGAACTCTAATCGCTTTCCTTTCTTGAAACCAACAAGCAGGAGTACAGTCACTCCTCTCAGTCGCAAACCCGCAGACCCAAACGCCCTATACTCACACCGTTTCACCAATGAATATAAGTTGGGGTATATTCCCGACCTCAATGGCCCCTTCAAATCAGACAGCGTGAACGACAAGCCGAAGGCGGATGAGCTTGCAAAGGAAGCGAATGCAAAATCAAAGGATCTACCCAAATTAAGCATACTGGCAGCCAGGACCTGGAAGAAGTTCGTGAGGAGCCGTTCATCGACGTGGTGCAAATGGGTTCTGGGGATCCTTATCGCAAGTGCGATTATTGGAGCCCTTGTAGTTGTTCTTTTCTTGAAGATTGGCTCTAGGAGGGATAAGTACAATCAGTAGAGCATACATCGGAGGTGTTATCTTGCGATGATTTGGTTGTTAAGAGGTGCTTCCTATATCTCTGTGTGTTTGAAGAATTACAGTAGGTTCCTTTCCTTGGACGCGTTTGCCAAAGGATGATGGTGGGATGTCGGACGTGCCGTGGTTCTGGTGCTGTTTTGTCGTGGGTTGGATTGGATTGTAATCAATGTAATGTGTGTTTTGATAGTAGCGCCGTAATAGTCAATTCATGCTCACTGTGGTTCAGACTCTATTAAAGAATTAAAATGATCGCATGGAGATTGGAATCCCGGATACTTCATTGATAGAGTCAACACAACAATTATTATACTGCCCTCGCAAATCAATCTTTCCCGCATGAAGCATCAACTTGTAACGAACCCCCGCTCATCGCTGACCGACTCGTCTTTGCCGTAGGCAGTAATGAGTGTATTTGATTATATAACTAAACTAGGATTCCTATACTAAATTTCGGTGTCGGTTCTCCAAATGGAATGCTACTTAACTATTTTAAATTTTATGCTGAGACTCTTTGGAGTTATTGGATTAGGAATTTTCTATACATGAACGGATTGTTCTGCGATGAGCATTCACATGACTTCGCGACCTCGTATATGATCCATGATCAGGTCCTTATTAGCCGGGATCAATGCCAAAGGGGCCTTGTTCTTGGCTTTGCCTCTGGCTATGTCTTCTGATCTGAAGTGTTGTCCCTATCCCACCACTACGGGCTTTGAATGTCCTCCGATTTTACTCCGCAGTTTTCATCTTCAGGTTGCTGAGTCACACTTGGGTCTATCACGATCCTACCGGGATAATTTCATAGTTTTTGTGTACAACGCTACTTCTCGGTTCAATTGCTTTGGTGCCACTTCTATTACTTATCAAGTCTTAGAAAATTAGACACCAATTCTGCACTGTTGATAGTCATGTTACCGAAGCATCTAGACTTTATTTCTTATTTTAGAGAACCTATCGGGAATTTCCATGCCGCTACACATTCACAGGGAGAAGATTCTGGCTGGAATGTTGTGGAAATCTGGAGGCTGCAGATAGGTCCCTATTATCTGGCAGACACGGTTTAAAAGGGAAGAGGACGAACAACTCTTCTCTCGTTATAGGATTGAAAAAAGGCTTTATAGCTACTTTCGATAATGGGAATTGCTCGGCTTTGGATTACCATTATGCCTCGATGGCCGCCGACTTTTGCGGCGAGCAGGAATACGACCCCAAACAGGTGTTGAGTACCTTTTTTTCAATACGGATAAAGTCTTTTGGCTTTCTTATTAACACTGAATCGTTCGTTTGCAATGACGAAAAATATCTCTGTCCGGTCGTTGCTGGCGAAGGTTTAGTTTGGTGTAACAGAGCATGCTACTCGAAACTTCGATACAGGTTAGTTCAATCTGAGGCTTATTTCCTCATCTCAATTTATTTATCACTACTCTATACTCGTTAATGGGCGTATTACTTCAACATGATGACGTGTCGAATGTCTAGTTGCGAAGACGACACACTTAGCACCCTTCCGCATTTCGACGGAGTTTTCGAGCTCATCATGTCCAGCCCGGCCATCCCAGAGATAGGCGAAGAGATATTGCACGCTTGTGAGCAGAAATTTTGGTTCGGAGGATCATCGAAGAGCTACACCTTTTGCCCTCAATGGGAGGTTAGGGACTGTCACAAATTTGTATCAGATCGATCGCTTTTCCGGGGGGAGGAAGGAGGGTGGGAGCTAGTGTAGAGTCCTTTCCTTTTGGTTCTTTTAAAATTTTTCTAATTGCCGTCTTTTTCTCGGAATCTTGCAAATGTGCTGCCATTTTGGGTATCTTACTAGCTGGGGAAAAGGCGGCGCAAGTCCGAGGGGGCCAGAAAAGCTTTATCGGCACTTATTCCCCCCCCCTTAGATACGAAACCCTTTGAGCCTATCCCTAGCATTGCTGAAATTTCAAGAATCAATGGCTTCAGCGCTAATGCTAATGGGTCACTGGTCAATATAGGGACCTCGTATGGTTTTTATGCTTGCGTAAGCAAGGACAGTAAATGGAGCATCAGACATGGCTGGGTGGGGTTTGATATTGGGGAGATAAAGGGATGTCAAGAAGTGAACTTGTTGGTAAGGGATTCAAGGGTTGAGAATGTAAAGTCTTGGCCTTGGGGTTATCTGTGATTTAGGCATCTGGGGGTACAATGATGGTGTGATGGCATGCTCTGAATATTGTTGTGTAGGTGATTCGGAAGCCAGCTCTCCAGTGCCGCACTGCACATGTCTAAAACATCACTGACGGGAGTGTCCAAGACTCACATACAAAATATACTTTAAGCAAAGCATAAAGTGATAATAATGGCTGAGTTCATTCTACTCACCATATCTGTCATAGAAACAAGTCTGGCAATAACCGGGTTGAGTAGGTGGCTGTCCGCTACTATCTTCTGGCGTGCCGTCACCAAACTCCCCGAACTCTCGTCGCCACCTGTTCTTTCACTTTTCCTTGGTTCATATTTGGCGTCCGAATTAAAGATTACGGCCGAAATCGCATCTGCCCGGTATATTCTGCGAAGTTCTGCGGAAATGAACGCTAAGGAGGTGGGATGAGAGTGATTAATTCCACATGACTTGAGGGGAGCGGACGTGACCGCGTAGTTTCCCGAGACCAGAAATTGAAATTGCGTGAATTCCAGCTCATAGGTTTTGAGCTTTCCGTTTTAGTGCAAGTTGTTGTTGAGCACCGTCACCTCGCTCCTGCCTTCTGGATAAAGGGTCGGTCTTCTGCCGCCCACTCCTCTCCTGGGTTCTTACCTCTACCTATCCTTCCCACTTCTCAATTCAACTCCCTTCTAATCGTCTTCTATTCGCGCTCCCTCTGACCTCGTCGTGGATCTGGCCATGCGTCTCCCTCTCCTCTGCTTCCTGCTCCTTGTAGGTGAGGTCACTACTAGGCAGGCACCTTCCAAGGACTGGGCGCTTGCTCTGCAGTACGATATCCTCGGCGTCGGTGAAGCATACGCATTTGCCGGCGACAACGGCACACATTCCAATACCATCAGTCGTTTCTTCACCAAAGACGGCAAGGGATGTGGCCCAAATCGTCCCTGCATCGACAAGTCATGCTGCAACTCGAACGGCTACTGCGGCTTCAAGAAGGAATATTGCAGCCCCGATGCGCCTGTGACATGTATTTCTGGCTGCGGCGCGAAAGCACAGTGCGGCAAGGACTCAAAGTACAGCAAGAAAAAGTGCCCTCTCAGCCTATGTTGCTCCGACTACGGCTATTGTGGCACTGACTCAGAATTTTGTGACCAGAACAATAAGGATCACCCATGCCAGAAAGATTTTGGAGGCTGTGAAGTGCACAATGCTCCACAGTGCGACAAGATCAGCGGATCAGCAACCAATGGTCGAAAGATTGGTTACTATGCCGCCTGGAATACTCGAACCCGCCCATGTAATCGCATCTGGCCGAAGCATCTCAAGGCTAAGGGTTTCAGTCACATGAACTTTGCTTTTGCGTCCATTGACCCCAAGACATTCCAGGTCGTACCGGCAGATCCTAACGACGTCAACCTTTATCGCCAATTTACTGCCCTGAAAACACCCCGAATGCAAACTTGGATCTCCGTCGGAGGCTGGGAATTTTCTGACGAGGGGCAACCCACTCGTAAAGCCTGGTCTGATCTGGCTCGCTCAAGAAAAAATCGCCGTACTTTCTGCTTATCAGCGATTCTATTCATGCGAACATACGGCTTCCAAGGAATTGATCTTGACTGGGAATACCCTGGTGCTACAGACCGCGGTGGCCGTGATGAAGACACCGAGAACTTCGTCACATTAGTAAAGGATATGAAAGCGTTGATCGGTGACACATTCGGACTCAGCGTTGCCATTCCTGCCACATTCTCGTACATGCAGTTCTTTGACCCCAAAGCCATGGAGCCTTATGTTGATTGGTTCAACCTTATGTCTTATGATCTCCACGGCTTATGGGACTCGTCTTACCTCGGTATTGGACCGAAAATCCTTCCACACACGAGTTTGATGGAACTTGAAAAGTTTCTTGTTCCTTTATGGTTCTCACAGACCGACCCCAAGAAAGTTAATCTCGGCTTTGCCTACTACGGGAGAGGATACACGGTCAAAGACATCAATTGCGCCAATTTGGGTTGCGAATTCAAGGCCGGTTCTAAGCCAGGGAATTGCACTGATGTCGGCAGCATTTTGAGTAGGCACGAGATCAAGCGAATAGCCGCTCAGAAGCATCTCAAACCCGAGCTCATTAAGGATGCCGCCGTGAAAGTGATTAAATGGGACGACCAGTGGGTCTCTTATGATGACAAAGAGACTCTACAGATGAAATTAGAATATGCTAACAGTCGGTGCTTCGGGGGTAGTTTCGTTTGGACAGTCGACTTCTACTCTGGGAAGGGAAGGTATGCACCTATTCAAGACATGTTGTTTCGTGTTCTAGAGCTAACAAATAAACAGTGGCAATACACCGGATCTCGGCAGAGATTCATTCGACGAAGACGGGCACTTCAATGGTGACGTATATCCACTGCCATCGATTTGGACATCGCAGAACCCCGGCGTACAATGTTTGCCGCCTTGTACCATTGTACTTCCGCCGTTCCCTCTCCCGTCTAAGACCACTATCCAATGGCCCCCAATCACTACTACCCTTGTGACAATCACGGGTGGAACAACTGGAATTTCCTCTACAGTGTTCACCCATAAAATTGGAGGTGTTATTTCTCAAGTAACGAAGACCATATTTACGGTGTCTGGGGCACGAACGGGAACCGTGACTACAACCTTCTCAGGATATCCTTTCGAAACGCAGCAAATAAACTTTTGGCCTGTGAGAATTGAGCCGACAGATGGGGAGACTGCCTCTTTTAGGCCCGTCCCAAGTGTTACTCCGCCGTCATTCTCCGTCACTCTAGCCCCTGGACTTCGGACATTTCCTCCGAGTCACTATCCGGGTATGTCAAGTCTTTATAATAAAACCAGAACTATCACTGGGCCAACGGACTTGTATTGGTTCCCTACAACATCCGCGACCTGGTCGATTCAGCCTATGGCAACTCTTCCAATTCAATCACCGACTCTAGGTGGGAGGCCGGCATGTACAACTCAAACAGATCTTCCATGTGATGGAAACACTGCCATTTGGCCAACGAGAGCCATATGGCGATCGGAATCACCCACTTCGACATGCATCTTAAATTGTGGTGTCAAAGACTGCTGGGTTTTCGGTTGCCCATGCGGAATTGATGGACGGCCGAGAGCGCCAGGATGCAACGATGATCTTCCTTCGGATAGTAGCGATGACGACAAGGACGATGATGACGATAATGACGGTCAGTTGGAAATGCCTCAAACTTAATGCTTAATCCTCTATGGCTAACACATCCCTAATAGATGACGATGACGATGACGATGACGACGACGACGGTTGGTTCAATTTTTACTTTCTCGAATTTGTTCCATATTTATTTTTGACTGACGATTTGGATCAGATAATGATGATTCAGACGAGGAACATGGTGGAGGCGGTAAGTAATTTCGACTTTAATTATTTCACTAAAGGAATTTTAATCGTATTGATAGGTGGAAAGTGCATATCAAATTGTGACGAAGGTGAAGGAGGGGGATGTGGTATTAGAGGTTGCGGTAAGTGCCTATTGTCATTCTCCTACATATTAATAATCTTATCCTAACTACATCTATAGGAGGCGGCTGCGGAACATGGGGTTGTGGAGGGTTGTGTGGTATCCAAGGTTGCGGAACCAACTGCATTGGTGGAAATTGCGAGGGACAGAATTCTAAGTCTTGCGACGACAAGATTAAAACCACAGTGACAGACAAATTCGTGAGCTGCACTAAGTATAATAAGTCGAGCTCATCCTGCACCACACCATTCAGCTTAGTTCGCACAGGCTGTGGCATTACGGCGACCACCACGACCACGAAGAGGGGGCTTACATGCACCAAAGTGCAATTGAGTTTAGATGATGATGAGGTAAGAATTCTCGATATTCAAGTGAGTGATGCTAAATTTTATAGGGCGATAATGTAGGAGAACCGCCTAGGTCTACGATAACACCTACCTCGACTCAATCGTCTAAAGAAAGCTCAAAGCCTGCACCATCCTCCACTACTGTACTTCCATCACTGACCGCAACGCCTCCTCTCGAAGACAAATGCAAAAACGATAAATGCGACTGCTGCAGCGAGTATTACAATCAATGTGTCCGAGAGACATGTAAAGGGCCAATCGACAAGGACTGTGTTGTGAGGTGCCGCTCGAGAATGTGCCACGACGATAGGAGTCCGCAAATATGCCGTGTTGGAGGTCGCTGCGCAGCGAAGATGTGTCCAGACAAGCCAGGCGATCCGCCTTGTGAAAAATGCCAGTGCTGTCTTAATTTCTACTATTCGTGTCAGCGAGAGAATTGTGGTGGTATCCCAACGGCGGAATGCGTCAAGAAGTGCGTCAACGAAATGTGTTATCAGAACAATAGCCCTAATGTCTGCCACATGGGCCAGTTGTGTCAACATCACTACTGCCCAGAGAAGGAAGGCGGCGATCCTAAATTAATTCTGCCTCCAAAGGATATAGCGAAGAACACCGCCATTACGCCGCCACCAAGTGGTATGTAATTTCAGCGAAAAGATAATCCAGAAGATAATCCTTCAAAAAAAACTGATGTTTACGTAGTACCAATATCTATGATGACTACTTATAGGCGGAATTAACCCGCTTAAATGTCTGGAAAATCTTTGCAACTTGGTCGAGAATGGTTTATCTACGGTTAGAGGCAATGCAAGAGAGTAAAGCTAATTGAAGCGGGTATAGAGGGGGTTAGATAATAGCAGTTTTCCTGAATAAGTAGGAATTGAATCTGGACCAACAGCTGCTGCCATAACCGGTGATAAACGTAGAAATCTTGCTATATAGTACTTCTACTCTGCCGAGGGATTATGGTCGTTAGAGCCATTTATAATGGAGTGTAATATCTATAGGGAGGAGACTACAATCGCGATCCGCTTCTGGTAGTCTCCATTTCCTTTTGTCTATCATAAGTTTTAAAATCAGCTGTATCAGTATTACAGCCAGCAATGATATCTTCAATAACATTTAATTCATCTTGGCCCCAGATGACCCCACTTACATCGTCCCAATTCTTATTTTCTGACTCCTTGAACACTCGATAGCATGGAACCCCGCAAATTCCCGCTGCCACTGCTTCAGATGTGAGTTGACGAAGTTTTTCCTTGATAGCTGGAGTGGATGCTTTTGCGATCAGATCGGCTCCCTGGAATCCTCCTCGGTTCAAGATGTCTTCTAGGACGGATTCATTAGCGACGTCAGCATTCTGTTCCCAGCAAGCAGAATAAAGTATGGATACGCAGGAAGGTTCGACAATTGCGCATCTTAACACTGTAGGGGTTCGGATCGGAAATATATCCGCCCAATGAAATTCGATCATCTTGTCCGGTCCGCCTGCTTGAAAATTGACGGAATTCCAGAACCGCACCCAGTCCGCGTGATCCTGTCTCGAATAGACAGCTTTTTGTTGAGATATGGCCTTCATGGGAAACATCGGAGCCCCAATCCTAAGACCCCTTGATCAGCTTTCATAATCGAATATGTTGAACGATAGCAAAATCTCGACGAAAGTTTGGGATGAAGACTTACTCTCGGAATAAAGCTCCTAATAACATTGGCTTCATAACAATATCCAGCTGCGTACCAAACATTCGCTTCATCTTATTCAACTGTGTCCAGCCAAGGAATGCCCACGGGCTGCTAAAATCATACCAAAATTCCAATCGTGTCCGCTTGGATAGTTCATTCGCTTTAACATATCGTGGCATAAGTTCTTTCAGACCCCGCACCGCACTCCACTCCCCGCCTCTTTGTAACGCTAACAACGATGCTTCTACAAAGTGCATGCGATCCTGGCCCCAGTAGAACCGCCCATGCCTCTTCTCATTATTGAAATCCGTCCAAACCTCATCTGGGACCCAGAACCCAGGGACACCGAACGCGCCGCGCTCAATCGTATCGGTCGTTGCAGCTTCCAAAGCTTTGCGCGCCTCTGCATTAGCAATTACGTTTTCCGTCAGCAATTTTGCACTCGCGATCCCACTCTCTTTTGCGATTTCTAGTAGCTCTTTGTTTGATGAGACATCCCTCCCTTCGACCCAATATGCTCGAAATAGTGCCTCCGTCAGAACCGCTCTCTCTTCATTAGGCACAGCATATAACAATCTCAATGCATTAACAGTCTTCCTCGGATGCTGTGGCGGCGGATTATATGCTATATTATACCTTTTTATCGTTCGTTGGAACGAGCGTGCTGTCACTGCTTTCTTGGCAGGATTAAAGAGGTCGGATGCGGAGCCTGCAGCTCCCTGAGGCGCCGACGTGGCGCGATATATGGCCCCCAAAAGGACGGGTTTCCATACAAGTGTTGCCGATGCTCGGTCGGCGAGGGCCTGGATGCGGGTTGAGGCGATGTATGCGTAGGGGCAGGAAATCTGGGGGCGTTAGGACGTGGATGTAGGGTAGGTACAGGGCGACAGACATCGTAATTAAATTCTAGAACTGGGGGTGCCATGTTTATACTTGGACTGGAATTGATTTCTATGAGTATATTATAGTCTCTGAAGACTGTTTTTCAAGTCTACAGTGCTGTAGTCTGTCTTACAGATATCTTGAAAATCTACCTAGGTAGTTTTGGTGCGGGGAAGAAACCGAGGTCCATTGATTCCGCCAAGATTCATCTACCCTTTCCACGCCGCATCATCACTCACTATCCCCCTTCTCTTCTGGACTCCAATCCATTGGCACAGTAGGAGCAATCTGATTATCCCTCGTCCACTCTCGAATCGCGTCAAAGTTTCTACATTTCCGGTGACTGCTGAAATCCGTGCTGACGCCTATTGGACTCTCTGGATCCTCCATCATCAAACTGGGCGTTGTGTCGGCGTGGCACATTAATGTTAATCTAAGCGTCTCGATGCAATGATCGAGATGCATTCGGATGCCTACATCACTATCAGAGAAAGGTGCAGGCGTGCGGACGATATGTGTGTGTGTTCGGTAGTAACTAAGCCAGCTCGCTTGGCGGAGGAGATTCTGTAGGAATACTAAGGGTTAGCAATGTATGTCTACAGCGTTCAGAGAGAGAATTCAGTGGTTGGGTTGTCATACAAGGCAATGCAGTTGATGAAATACGTCTATCATGGCATGATAACCTCCTTTGCCATCAACAGCTTTACGAGGCCGACGTCCTGCGCCAAGATCCTCGGTGCGATTTATAGAGCTTATTTTGTCTTCGGGGAAGCGGACACCATTGACTGAGACAATCCCACGATTGTTAGTCTAGCACGCGTTATACAGAGAGGGGTTGACGTACGCCACCACAGTTCCTCCCATCTTTTTTCTAAGTCCGGTGTCGGTGGGCCTCTGTATTCGGTCTTGTGCGCAAAGTCGTTATCGAAGTCGAACTCCTTATAATTGACCACAGCATTTGCGGGCGCTAGTATTTTCTTGATTAGTTACCCCCTTCTCCAATTGACTTTGGGTTTCTTACACCAGATGCTGGTTTTGGTGATGCATTGCGATATTGAGGGTTCTTTGAACATGTACATATATCCTAGTGCAGCAGAAAGTATCATGAAGAAAACGAGGCTAGTATTGGTGATGACCGGTCCCATCGAGCGGCGAGCCGGGAGAACATGTTGAGCGTAGTCTTCGGAATCCGTGTCGGAGCTATCTCGTTCTTTCAGCAAGGCTTCAGCATCCACAGTACGATACTGTGATGACCATAGGTTGGGAAAGCTGCTAGATATCTTGGATAACATTTCTATGAGGAAAATAAAGAGAGAGGAGTTGAACGTCTGTGATGACAGGAGAACCGGTGGATGGCGGTGCTTTCAGAATCCTCCCGAGCGAGACTTTGACGGATTTCAAATCTGAATATCCGCTAATGCATCGCCCCGCCCAATATAAAATAATACATATATTGCGGTGAGCATTAGAAAGGACAGCATACACTGCGTGGCTCCGATTAGGAATACGGTGTAGCCCTCACAACCTGCGCGATTTCACAAATCTTTCTTCTCGGCGATAATAGATACATTAAATGCTGCACCTAATGAGCATAGTGATCAACCATTAGTCCGAAATTCCTTGGTCGATAGTTCAAGTTGAGATTTTAGGGAAGGTGGGCTGACCTAGAGCCGCCGATACTAAATGCAGCTCGTCCGTAATGGCATTCCGCAGTATGCGGGGCCTCTGTACGATGGAAGCATAAGCAGTAGTAAGATTTGGCTGAAATTGAGCTGTATTGAGAAGGCTCTTCGCCAGCTAGGGCAGATTCGTAGAGGAAGGTGAACTCGGGAGGATTGGATGGTTTGAAAGGTGGAACAAAACTTGACCTCGATTTCACGAGAAAACAGTAATTAAAAAAAGAAGATTACACCAACAGAAGAATCATAGTTGCAGGAGGGCTCTTTAAGAATTGGTCATACATATTCCTAGGCAAAGGAAATTACTATGCTAGGGATAGTTTAACTAGGGCTATCGAACAAGGGGAATAGCATTACATGGTATAGTTAACTCTTACTCATTTTTACTATGAGACTGCATTGGAGCCCCACAAATAGTCTCACGTAATTACAGGGCTCGAACACGCGGGGTAGTGTGCTCCTGCTTTTTGTGGAATACAGCTGCTGGCGTCAGCTTGAGAATATAGCTGCAGCGTTTATCCCGATACCGCTCCGAAAAAAAGAGCGCAAGGGAGCATGGTTAGCTCCTCTCGAAATTGAAGAGATGTTTCCATTGGTCCTGTGTTGTTTCCTAGTGACAGCTGCCAAGCCAATGGCATTGAGAATACGTTCAAGGACAAGCTAAGTGTATAGTCAGGTGATGGCATCCTGGAAATCACTAGCATATATGTTATGGTATATAAAGTGCGGGTTTACGTCAAATACAACATGTCCATCCTACTGAAACGGTACTACCAGCCACCAAATATTCTTTTGTCCCTATTCTGGAGCTTCAAAAAAAAGATATGAAGTTTCAAGTCTTCAGCGCTATTTTTGCTGCTACAGCTATTGCAGCTCCTGTTATTACTAAGGACAATGGTATGTTTGGCCCCTTTTTTCGGTGCTCGTGATTCTCATGGTACATATTACGAAGACTAAATGGCCAATGTAGCTTTGCACCTAAACAGCGTTGCAGATAAGAGAGAAGGTACGTTAAATAACTCATTTCCCTAGCTGAGAAAGACTGAATCATTTCGAAGCGCTCATCGATCGCGACGTTGCGGATGTAGCAACGGTACTTATTGGGGTTGCGGATAAGAGGGAGGGTAAGTATATTTACCGTCCTAGATGTATTTGATAAAAATGTACGGTTTTCCCGACTAATAAACTTATTAAGCCGTCGATGGAGTCGAGAAGCGAGAGGTTGCCGATGTAGCTACAGTGCTCATTGGCGTTGCGGATAAAAGAAAAGGTAGGCGATTACCTGTTTACTATTAATTATAAACATTATTCTTCAATTATAGCGTACATACTAATTGGCCTATAGCTAAGGAGGAACTTTCTCAGCGCGATATTGCCGACGTAGCCACCGTGTTGATCGGTGTAGCCGATAACAAAGGTAATAGCGAGCCCTATTCTGTTTAGAATTAGATGAATGGATTTGACTGAGGAAGCTCCTGCAATTAAAAAGCGTGAACCTGCTGTCAAGGGCGCTTATGCAAAGTTTGTTGAGGAAGCCGAAGAGCATCCGGAAGATATTCTAGGATAAACGACAATGAGATCAGGATGTGTAGACGGTAGAGACTCTCTCCAATAGTGCGTATTTCATGCCAAAGATTAAGTGCTTCGATGATAGTATCGTGCTAGGAGGGACTTGTGGAGGCTGGATAGGCGAGAGAGAGCGGAAGGTAATTTTCATAATGGATGTATTTCGTGACACTCGAACTACAATGCCAGGTTGCCCTATCACCGGTATTGAATGAATGAGCCGTGTCTAGTATTTTAATACCTTTAGAAATCGCAAGAATATTTAACAGTGCATAGTATCGGGGTACATGAGTAGGAGAACTAGATTGGTTCATATCTATGGAGGACCAAGGCTATTTATACTGTTTATCCAAGTATCTCATGATATCAGCGTTGGTCCTTAATAGGGATCGCGCCATATATGTAGTCTTACAAACATTGATTGTTTCTTAAAATCTCATTGAGTTACATTCGTACCTCATTTTGAATTTTGAAGGATGGTCCCAGATTTGAAGCGTAGAACGTCTCAAACATCTATATAGGTAATGAAATGTGGCAAGAAGAATCAAGAAACTTCTTTTGAAGAGTAAGAATACTATCAGAGGCCTGACGTACAGAATCTTCCGTATAGGAGGTTATATCTTAGAGATGAGCACGTGATAACATCCACTCGAAGGGCTGCTGCCACAATCCACAGCATTTCCTAGAGTTCGGAGACAAAAATGGTCTGCTGTTAGATATTTCTGATGAAACCCAAGTCTAGTATATTGTCTTGCACGAATTTTCCATATAGATCGCTCAATAAACCTATTATAAGATCTCTATTGTGTAGTCTCTTAACAGCTAGCTACATTCACTTAAAAATGTAGATATTATCTATATAATAGGAGTAACTCTTACATTCAACAAGAAATTTCTTTTATCACGTGACTTAAAGAACCCTGCAATCGTCATGTTAATATAAGAATTTGAATCTAAGTCTACGGATTTAGATAATTGCATATTGTTAGAGATTATAGCTTGTAGAAAGCACAGATCATAAACACATACTCCAAAGACACTACTTGGGAATGTTGTTAAGATTACTAGGGGTTGGAGTTGAGATAGAAGTATATTAATTGTAAAGAGAATTTCACGTGAACTTTTGATACAAAGCGCATAATTAAAGCTTGTTGCGCGGGTTTATTTATTTGAATCACACTTAGCGTGGAATAAAGAAGATGCTCGTACCTAGTAGTAGGTTTCCCCAGCAACACAAGGTTTCCCTGGCTAGTCTTTCAGTCTAAAAAGTGTCTGATTAGGGTATTCATGGACAGTCTAAAATGCCCTACTGCCTAGTTAAAAAAAAAAAGGGTTGGTTAGTCACTAAGAAGCGGTCAAACCCGTAGTGAACGTTGGTTCAAAGTTTACCGTGGTTTTTTAATTTTGTTATCCGATATCTATTAAAGGTTATGAATTATTTACACATGGCGAGGAAGCTAGTCAGCTTTAGTTAATTTAGCATTGGAAACATCTTTCGGTAGTAGGTACTAAATCTTACACAAATTTTTCAGAAGTAGTACACATTCCCAATCAACTCAGCCTCTTAGGCTATGCCTAACGCACTCAATTAAATTGCCACGGGGCATCTCTAATAGCTCATTGTCGGATATTCCTTCTGCTACAAAATCATGTCCACACTCTTTCTTCAAACACACTAGGAGCCCTAAAAGCATTGTAGCCTGCATTCTATCCATGAAATCTTGCGCTGTCTTGCTTTTCTCAACCGCGGCGTGAATTGCGGCGTCGGTCTCGCCATAAGAAATGTTCCAATCAGAGACTCCTGTCCCGATTTTATAAGCTTCCAGCAACTCATTCATCGATGTTTCAAACGAGGAGATAAACACGGTGCGGTTTGCTGTTTCACCAGGTTTATGAAGGATGCGAGTGACTGCGACGCCAATAGCGTCCATCGTAGAGGCGGAGAATTTCTGTAAACCATCGTCCCAAATGCGGCCGCTGTGTGAAATCGGATCTAGGCCAAAGAAGTTTGTTCGCATGCACCTGAGTTAAAATTAACATTAGTATTTAATACGAGATCAGAGAGCATACAGCTCAAAGAAAAGCCCACAGCAAACCGCTGTCCAACTCCATCCCGGTGCACTCTTTGATTGCACCTGCTCAAGAAACTGCGCTTTTAATGCGGCAAGAGGAAAAATATCTCTCGCCTCGGCTATGTCAAGCCGACTCGCCCAGATTGATGGGATTAGCCTTTTCACTCCCGCTTCGATTGAAGCATCCACAAGAGCGGCATGAGTTTCAACAGTGGCCATCAAATTGAGCGCCAAGATGACCGCGTCCTGATCCTTAAACACATCAACCATTTCAGCTTTTGGGTAGCTATCGCCGACTTTAACAACCTTGGTATTAGGCGGAAAGGTAGCCGATGAGCATTGCCGCGAGACCACCGTTACCTCGAATGCGTCATCTTCTCGTAGTGCTTTGAGAATATGAGCTCCAAGATATCCGGACCCCTAATGTTTGTTAATATCACCTTGGGCAGATAGTCTTGGGCTTGAAGAGAAGCCTTACTCCCACGAGGACTATCTTTCGAAGAGGTAAAGCCATAGTAAGCTCAAAAGTTCAAGCGACACGACAATGAGTGTGTGAAGTGAAGTTCTTGGGTGACATCCTAGTCTAATTAGTAGGCTAGATGAAATCCGTGCCAAGGCCTCGTATTTCTATTAAGTTAAAACTCGGTGGCCGAGGCCAGCAGCGCCACAAGCACGCAGCTTTAAGGCATGATCGGCCGTGCGTGCAGGAATAGGTGCATGCGGTGTCAGACGCGAGCATTCGCATCATTTCTCTTTCCGAAAGTTGTAGATGTTAGAATGTTTGGGAACACTGGAGGCCTTGTCCTGAAAGTCTATTTTCGCTAATAGCGGCGGATATCGCGCTAGGTTTTCATATTTGAAAGAATGGATTCGGACCCCACTTCACTAGAACCCCAGCTGTGTACCCCGCCTGCAGCTTATGTTGCGCGAGCAAATGGGTTCAACTAGATAATGAATACATTCATTGCACCTCCCACCGCAGTTCCCGCGGTGTGCAGCCCTTTAATATTCATAGAACCCGAAATCTAACCGAAATTTAACACTCTCTTCCACTACTACATAGCCGGATACCGGGCTTCTCGGACTGTCTACCCGCGTTTACAGGGTGTTGACAAAAAAGGCCTCGAAGATGTAATCACAATGCTACCGACAAGAATGTCGATAATTGTATTGAACAGACTACGAAGCAGCTCGAGAGATCGCCATATAATCAACCTTTTAGCTTGAGGGTATCTAAAACCTCACTATTGTTGTGCCTTTATGTGGTCACTGATTGGGCCAACCTCAATCTCGGTATTAAAATCCGCTCCATAGCCATCTTCTACAGCGGCTTTCGCGACAATTATACCTTCGGTAGGCTTAAGCGGGCTCTTAGGAGATAAGAGATAAATACGGAGGCTGGAGAACAGTTTTACAAGATTAGAATGGCACACCTTGCTATCACAACGCATATATATATTCAGGGGCTGAAGTTTATATTGCGGCTAGTAGCAAGCTTTTTTGCCGGAAGGATTCACGCCATGCATATCTCGAAGACCGAGAACTGCATATGGCTCCAAAGGGCAAGCGTAATGATTAGCAGATAGAGTAATTTTTCCAAAATGAGATTAGCCTCTACCGCCGAGATGCGTGATTTTACTATGAAGCAGTTAGGTCAGCAAGAATTAGCCTCGCATTTCTCTCTAATTGGATGTACTTGCGTTGGGGGAGTTGCACAACGCAGTTTGACTGCACACCTGTAATATTTATCTTCCCTAGCTGTAACGTCTTGGGCTGGTACTAAGGGGTTGCCCAACCGACATCTCGGTGAGAACTTAGTGGGATAAATTCCAATGGCATAGCTGACTTCAGTTTTAGCTGCACCCATACGTGAACTATGCAGCTCGCTATCATTATATTCTTTGCTATAGTCGCTCTCCTAATCTTTCATACTTTCAGAGGCAGCACTAGGGATACCAGTAGCTTCCAAAGTGTAAAGCCAATATATGGCACGGAAAATCCTATATCAGCAGCAATCAAGGGCGGCTACGATAATGTATGCACCTAAGTCTATGACTACCCTAACGCAAGACGGTTTGGACCTTCACTAAAGCATAATAGATTACCCGCACTACTGGGAAGCCCTTTTCGATCGACTATTGGAGAAAAAGATATCTCGTCTTGCATCCCAAATATCTTGCCGATGTTCGCAGGGCAAGTAGAGAACATCTTAGCTTCATTGACACCATCTCTGATATGTTCTTTATGTACAATTGGGTCGGTGATCTGTTCAAATCGAGTCGAATGGTTTTCGCTGTGATCAAGGGCGTCAATCCACAGTTGTGTATGCAGATTATCTTCTACGCAAAAACGGGATGCTAACTTGTCTAATAGCGATCTTATCTAAATCAATGTTAGATGAATCCTCGTTCGCCTTCGAGAAGGAGATTGGCGCTTTGGAAGAACAGGGAGCAAAGAAGATCGCGACTCTTGATGTCATGACCAAAATCTGCCTCCGAATCATGACTCGAGTTGTTGCAGGTAAAGAACTTTCCCGGAATGAGGAGTTTCACCAGGATGCGCTCGCCTACTTTCAGTGGAATTTCCTATGTGGCTTCATTATGCTCAAGCTTCCGCTCCCAGCAAAGATTCGCGACCTAGTGACATGGCCGATGTGGAAATATCATCAATGCTTTCGCCAAGAGAAGTTGATCAAAACAATCAAACCTATTGTTTCAATACGATTAAAAGAGCTAAATGCTTCCGATGAGCAAGAATTCGATGTTATCCGCTGCACACTAAATTTACTTGACGATTATCCGCTGGACAGCCAATCAAAATATTCACCAGCTCATACAATGGCTCATGAAGCACTCCAGCTAATTTGGGCGTCTGGCCAGTTTCCAGCCATGACCACAACAACTATGATATTTAGACTGCTCGAGGACAAAGAATATATGGAACCGCTGTATCAAGAAGCCCATGCAGCTATCCGTAAGCACGGTTGGAGCGATGGGATTTTCAACGAGCTACCCAAGATGGACTCGTTCATCAGGGAATGCCTTCGGTTCGACTCAGCGTTTCCATGTAAGCGTTCTGTTAATCCACATTACTCTGCTAAGAGCTTATCTTAAATAGTAAGCCCCACACGAATGGTTAAGGGAAAACCATTCACATTCTTCGACGGCTTTACCCTGCCAGTGGGCACTCGAATCGCGTTTCCTACAGATATTTGTCAACGTGATCCTAATGCGATCTCAAAACCTGATGTCTTTGACGGTTTCCGATTCGTAGACCTGGCGGCAAATACTGCGAAAGAGCAGGGTGGTAATTGCTGGGCTGCGAATCATTGCAGCTCTAACAACCTCGCGTGGGTGGACCTAATTTGAAACCCCAAGAGAATGAACTAAAATTACATCTTCTAGGTTCGGATACGGGAATCACGCATGCCCTGGACGCTTCATTGCCGTGCGACTACTCAAGATCATGATGTGCCGGCTCATAATCGACTACGAAATTTCCTGGGATAGAGAAGGCGACGGACCACCTAGGTATGTACTAGAAGGTGCTTCAGTACCGAACTGGACCCAAAAGATCGCGTTGCGAAAGCGATCTAGTGCACAAGTTGAACAAGAGCGAAGAAGCACGTCCAGAGTTTTTATGTAGCCGAAGTATAGGCTATTGTGGTCATTGCATTCTCGTAAGACACTTAGAGACTTTGAAAGGAAGAGCCCCTATCACCGTATTTTTCCACGTGCAACCAAATTAGGAGGAAGATAGGACGAATATACATAGGTGCTATATTGATTGTCTTGAAAGAATCGCTCTAATTACTGAGATTGGATTGTAGATGGTCAGTAGCAAATGCAAATTTAGTATTCAATGGCAAATATAGGTCAACACATCATTCTCCTTTCCAAGTTGATAATCTTCATACTCTATATAACAGAAATTTGTCCTTAATTGGTTACGCTTGCAGTCTATTCGGGCAGAATGTAAATAAGCATGGATCTAGCTTTCTGTAACTGAGTACGGCGTCTTGTATTCGCCTCGTTCAAGATCAGACGTCCTTGTCATGCCGTGCGTGTCCAATGACGCTATTGAATTTTCTCCCGAAAGACCACTTAGTTCATAACCAGTTCGCCTGCGCGAACCACCGAATGTAGTAGATGATGTAATTCTAGTGACTAATCGGCGAAGGGTGACTGTACTTTTCGCAGACACTGCAACCCAGAGTGCAGGCATGGCTGGAAGACTAGCAGTGGTGACGGCGAGGAGAGGTTCAATGCCACTGGAGCATATTAGCTTCGCGTTCTCGGAATAGTGTATCTATAGATACCTGAAGATAACGGCATTAACTGTTTTTCTACTAGGGTCATCTAGGTTATTGGCTGCTCTTAGATATAATGTAACTAAGCTAATCGCACAGGCACTGCCCACTAGTCAGTACGTTTGTTCAATTTTGATGCTATGAATACCTACGACAGCCCGACTGCTAGGACAGCTACAACGCTCAGTTTCCTTTTTAGGGGCATTTGAAGGATCCAAAGAGATGGCATGGCAACGGCGAAAACATACAAATCCAAAGCTGCGTTAGTCGCCGCAGAACCTATGGATTGGTCGATCATCTTTTTCTGCGTACAGATACTCGGCGATTGTCCGTTAGAACCAACGCGGGGGATGCATAAAATTGAAGTGTAGGGAATAATGACGAGGTAAGCTATGCAGTTGGCCACGATACCAAAGTCGATGGCGTATGATGTCTTCGGGCTCACAGTCCGTGGGAAGAGACGTCGGACAAATAGCAAGATAGAAGCTTTCGCAAGGAAGTTTGCCGCGCAACTCAACAGCTGTAAAGCGAGTAGAGACTAAAACTGTTGTTAGCTGCACTTTTGGGAATTTTTGGTCTTAGGATAGCCTACTCCTTGCACTTTCGGGGATATAAACAAAACCAAGCGTACATTCCAGCTATGCGGACCGATTACCTTGAGACTAACCACTGAGAGTAAGATCTCCGTCAGCTTAGAGGTAGTTGAGGCTCTCCCGGCTATACTCACAGTACATGGTAACACCGTATATACTACAACAAAAGACCTAATCGGATTACTACCATTGATAACGATTTTATCTTCAGAGCGCAACTGACCAGTGCTACAAGAGCCAGCCAATCATCTAAACCCGTGCGCTTTACCACACTAACTCGGCAGTATATTCGCAATGGAACTGTCAATAACGCGATAGCAAGGAAAATAGACAGTGTGATCACAACGACTGGTCCGGTCGTTTCAGGGTTGTCAAAGTTCGAATTAACGCCCGGCGGCGGTGTCTGAAGTGGCAAGTTTGCCATTTGCTGTTGTGTTAAGTGCGACAAATCCGACATATTCGCGAAGAACAGTGATGCACTAGAGTGCTATGAAGCTGAAGGTTGATCAGAGGCGAGGCTGTAGTGAGGGTGTGACAAAGACAAGGATAATATGTGTGAGTATCTTGCGGGGATCGATTCCCCTAAAGAATAATCCCCTTCGTCCTTGGAGCGATTAGGCCATCTTCTTGCGTTTCGAAGTCCGCTGTTTGAAGGATCAAGGTTAGATGCGGCTCGCAAGATGTTTGTTATTTCTATTTGTTCCGTTCAGGACTGGTTCAATGCCCGAGTGCCGCTTGGAACTGCAGATCGTATGTAATGCTCGTATTACTCTAGGCATCCAATTAAATACCTGGCTTCCAGCCCCAAATGGCTTGTGAGGTATATATGCCTTCGATGCGATGCTAATTAGTTCGCTCTCTCGATACGAAGGCATGTTGATCATCCCGGCGGGAAGCGGGACCGGTCCCCAAAATTGCTTAAAATTGGGCTGGTGACTGTCCGCCTAGATCATGGGAACTAACTCACTCTGAAAAAAATTGGATAAGCTTCGGATCGCTACGACGGTCGGGTTAATACCTTGTTAAGTCAATGTCGGGTATAGTCTCCGTGTGTTGACCGATGCGGAAATTAGGCGAAGCCAGCCTCGTCGAACCATGGGATGAAACTAGGCTGCTCGTCGGTGATCTCAACGTTGGTATTATCACAACATGTCAGAGAAGAAGCTGGTACAATAATCGATCGATTGGTTGGACTTTTGCATACGCTACAGACACTCAGGACTGCAGAATCTATTTCAAGGCCTGATCCCAGGCATCATACATTGCAGGAACATGTAGAATAAATAGTACGCTAGATCTCCTATTAGAGGGCTTTAAGTGCGAAAGGCTCCATAGTAGGCTGGCATAGCGCTAGGGAGCAAGATATCATAGATAAAGTCAAAATCCTGCATGCCCTCAATGATCACGCCGTATTGATATTTCCAATAATGTAGATTTACCTTGTAGGAAAGTGGACGGAAATGGTTTGATGCGGCTATACCGATGCTAACGTATTAATGCTGGCTAGGCGCGGTTGATGTAGCCAAGTCTCAAACCCATGTCCTTGTTTGAGCCGAGATGCAGACATTACAGGGGACCCATCGTAGAGTGCGAATAAAGCCCGAGGATAGATTGCTCGGGGCGAGCAACAAGTTAGATACGGAGATAGGGTTGGTGAACATGGATTAAACGATTATTTCGGAACATGTGACTGCGAGAGAAAGTTCTTTGACACAGGGGATGTCGTCTTGTTAATTAAAGTCCATATGTTAGTGGTTGCCTGCTCGATACTGGAGCTTGTAGCAAGGTATTTGAAGATGATACAATGGTTTGTTATTTTAACATTTCAAAGCAATGTAAAGCTAATGGTTATAGCATAGCTTCGATAACTAGTCGCCTAAACCCTTACCTGTATACTGACTGGCTGGCGGAACTATGTCTCCCTACTCAACTCGCGCGTACCAGTCTAGGAGATAGATTTTCTAAGCTATAGTTTGCATCTACTCTTCTTAAAGATTAACTATCTCCTTTAGCCTCTTATCTAAAGTGTAAGCTCAGGTCACGTGCCTGGTCAGCTGTGCAGCCCTGGACTAAGCAGTCTTATGTACTATATATTCCCCCGCCGTACCTTGACCGAGAGGTCAAGAGAACGCCACAGTACGCCATCAATACATCCATCTATACCACCCTATACAGTCTCCACCCCCTCCTGCTTACATAAAGGCCAATAATTCGATCGGGAGATATCATTAAATGCATACGGAATCGAGTTGAAGTATATCCACCACGATTCTGATGACTAGTCAATGACCAAGCAATAGGGCATATTCTTCCATAACTGATTGTCTAAACCGGTGATATTGTCGGCTATATTTGGTTAGTTAACAAAACCGTAGTGTCTGACACTCTTTATCTATCTTCCCAGCACCCTGATTACTAATGGCTTCTCATGGTGCTTAGCACGAGTTTCCTCTAAATTTAAACCTCCCACATAACCACGTACACAAGAAAATCTCTCGCTTAGAGACCAAGGATGATAGTTTGATAGGGAGTTTACCATTGGTAGTTAGCTTACTGTCCAGCATCTTGAGGAATAGCAGCTGCATTTGGCTTCTTACGCTGAAAGTGACCATGCCTAAGAGTCCGTTTTTAAACTTAGGTAGGGTTTGTTCTTGGCATGGCGATAATATGGTGATGTTTTATTTACTTTTCGACAATAGTCATTCTTCAGGACAACAGCACCCCTGGGAATGTTGCCGATGCTATGAAAAGATTCGGAGCCTCCTTTCATAGGTAATTAACCTAATACTTATAGTTAGGATTCTTTCTACATATTCGATTTCAGTGATACTTTCTACGTGTCTACTCACTGTCCGCTTATTTCATGACACTAGAGTAGCCCATTTTCTGGGACAGTTATTAACAATCAGTCGGCGGCAACCTGTAACTATCAAAGAATTGTGAAGAACTGAATTCATTGTTTTACGATGGTGACGGAGGCCTTATATATAGATTTCTGTGTACAAAACCATAACATATTAGGAGAGCACGTGACACTTTTCAATGTTCCGGTTTACAGTACATTTCACTAGATATTAACAGAGATTTCAAATCAGGAGCATGGGTCATTGATTTGCCCAAAGCTAGGTCAGACTTATGCCACAATATCTAGCACTAGTTTTACTTTAATATTGAATATAATATTTGGAAAACTAGCTCTCATGTAGTTTTCTGGCACTGCAGATTTTGGAAGCAGAGAGCTCTAGATAGTATATGTATATTGAGAGCTAACTTGTCTTAGGTGCTTGCCAAAAGACGGAAGCATAGAACTTGTTTTATGCAATTTAGCAGTCCAGAATTCTCTTGCTACTATACAACTTCTATAGTACTAATAGTGATAAGATATTTCTTAATGGTTCGAATTCCACTTTCGCAACCTTGCTTTTGCATGAAGCGAAACTACCACCCGCAGGTTCAGGGCTTGAAAATGGACTAAACCACCTAAGATTGGTCATCGCGACGGGAATAGAGGCAATAAGGATGCAATGATGCTTCTATAGTATTAAAAGGAAGTGATAGCTGGAGCAGATTTTATGGAACACGGCGTCATAGCCCACAGTATCATTCCGTCCCATACGCAGTCTTTCCGGATATTGGTAGGGGAAATGGTTCAAGTCGCGTGACTTTCGAATCGACAAGCACAACTAGGTCCTTTAATCACAACAGAGCAGTACATAACTATTTTGCCTTGTTTGGAGAGAACCCAAAAAATGCCCTACTTAATGCCGTAGCTCGTCGACGAAATACTAATCGAAATTCTGTAGCGCGCCATTGTTTCTTTGCGAGTTCCTCGTTGCTTCTCCTCACCAGAAGGGGTGATGCCGAATCAGCTGTTTCTCAGCTTCTGTGAATGAATCCTCGAGTGTCATTATAACGCGACCATTCCACTCTTACCCTGCGTCATTTGCTAGTGGCTTGTCTACTCCATAGCCTTAGACTCTCGAAGACTGCCTCGCGATTGTGGAGTACATGAGTTCAAGTCCGATCTACCGGGATGTACTGACAAAGAGATTATGAGCTATAACTAGGTCATCTAGGTGTTGTGAAAGCATGCCGCTGATGTTAGCCGATAGTGCAATTCCCGCGACTGCAATGCTAATGATAAATATGAGCAGCTCTTCGAGATCGAATAAGTTTGGTAACCTGGCCGAAATTAGTCGAAAATCAATAGAAGAATAGATTTGTAAACGGAGATCACTAATCACTCCTTTGATAGTGCAATATACAGGTATGCTATCCTCTGGCATATATGTGGCTGCATTAATAGTAATCACAATGCTCGCTCCGCTTTCTTCTCGCTTCATTATTCTCGAAGCTAGGAGGATAAAATTTAAAGTGCCCTTGAAATCTACTTCCACGACCCTAAATATTTGGCCTTATGTTGTCTTCTTCTTTCGCAAAGTTATTCCGTTCTTCTATTTTTTTTGCAGAATTGGTCTTAAGCATTTGGTCGGATATGAGGTATCTCCACCCAGTTCCCCGTTTGCAATGGCAATGGCAATGGTAGCGTATTGTAATATGATCATTAGAAATTCTTGAATGGAGGGGGGCTATGAGGATACGTCAGTTCAATGATTATTGTAAATTATTGGGGCAGATGAGGAAGAAAAACTGTGAATTTATATTTATAGAGATCAAGGCTGTTTATACTGCCTATCCTGGGATCACATGATACCAGTGCTAGCCCTTAATAGGGACAGCGCCGTATATATGACCTTACAGATACTTTATGCTACTATGGATATTCTCGCTCATGATTCATATAGTTGCACCACTTCAAATAAACACTCGGTGGAACGTCCCATAGAGATCTTACCCTGCTCCATAGTAGGTATTGCAGGATAACAGCCAGATATCTACTTTCTTATTATCTTGTCTACATTCCGGGTCGGGTCTAATTGTACGCATCTTCCCAAACGAGCTTTCTCTAAACAGTGAAAGATCATAGGAAGATATTTGTGGCTTCCCGACCCAGGGCCAAGGCCCAATAGTCGTGAGTAACTTCTACAATCTTCTCAGATCAGGCCTCAATTCTCTATGTATAGAACAAGCTTTGGCAGTGCACAGGCGCATGAAGACGCTATTGAATCCAACCTTCTCTTTAAAGCCATTACTTGAGCAAGAAAAAATTGTGTGGGGATTCATCAACAAGTTAATTTCACGGCTGTAAGTGGAGGAAAAAAGGAAAGGAAATCGATGTGGCGAAATGGTTGGAGCTGGTGGCCCTTGATCATATGGGTGAGATAATATTTGGCGAGTCATTTAATTGCATCACTAACGATACACCGTCGCTATAAGCGTGACCAGATGTGTAGCTAACTCAACAACAGGAGAACAATATGACTAGGTCAAATTGACTCTTTACTATGTCTTTTTCTTCACGCTAGCTGATAATTTTCGGCGTATAACCATGCTTGCAGAGGCTTCTCTTTGTCGCGTATCAGGCAGCATCAATTGCTGAGGCAAATATTGATGTATTGAAGGAGGGTAAGTGGCCTGCCTGGCTAGAGGCTGGCAATGGCGAGACTATATCGGCCTGAAAAAACAGACCAACTATAATAGGATAGTAGAAACATGTGGCACTCTTCAATCTCCAGCAGCGCTTCGGACTCCACTCTAAATAAGCCATCCCGTCTTTGCAGCGGATGCAGATAAAGAAACAAGCGACTCAAACTCCCTGGACTGAAGCCATCTAGCTACGAAGCCCTTGAGTTGGCATTTTCCTAATTTAGAAAGATCCCGACTAGCCCTAGTATGCATATCCATTAGACGGGAGCATAGATTAAGAGTTAGGATGTGCCTCGCTGAATCGAGTGGCAAGGTCTTGACTGATAATAGCACAGAGCAAAAGTTAGGAAGTGAAACGCATGATGCACGTGATTTCGCGCGGCAAGGGCCGCTCAATTGGCTGTGCCCCTGCATGGCTGGCACTTAGCTAGCCCAGATCCGGTCCTCTGCATAGCTCTATTTCCCTGCATACGCCCTTTAGATAGAGGCTACCTGTCTCCGCCGTCGCCGGCTCCCGCATTAGTCAGACACATTCAATTGCCATGTAGACCATAGGATATCCCCAGGTTCTTGCTCTTGTGGCAATGTTTGTCATAGCCATCGTGTTCTGGTGGCCGAATAATGAAGCTTTTCATCATAGCGGCATTGATCCAGGCTTTCTGGATATCAAAGTCTGGCTGGTAAGAAACTGGTTTCATGTTAAGGGTCGCGACATTGTTGAGCAAGCCTACCTGTAGGAAAAGAACATGCCGCACCTACTCCAAAGCCTTAATGAAGATTCCTTGGTGCTGCCGCTCAAATACATTCCGGAGCTTCGGATGCTCCTCGGTAGTAAGTTCTTCGAAGGTCTTGGTTGCGAGCGTGTTGGGCCAACATAGCGGGGTTTATATTATTCTAAAACGCTCTTAGCTTGCTCGAAGATAGAATTTACAGCCATTAAAACCAAGGACATTGTTTCCGCTATCTTTTCCCGCACTACACTTCTCACTTTCGTCAGACCCGAACTATGACGATCCCCAGTTACAATCTGTCGCCGAAGAGTTCATAAACAATATACGAGACATGGCCACCTGCATGTTATTTGTCCATGAATTCCTAAGGCCGCTAACATGGCCTATTCTACCGTCGACTGCTCGTATGAAGCGATTGCATTAGTAGGCTCGACGCATTCTGTTTCTAAAACCAGTAATAACAAAGAGAGAGGGAAAATTCTAGCCGTGGTCGACCACTTTATGACAATCCCTGACTTTGTGGACGAGAAGAAAATTGTAGCCAAATTCTTCGTGTTGATGGTGAGCGCGGGATGGGCTTTTTCGTAGCCCAGGACGATAAAATACTGATACAATATGCCCCATACTATGAAAATTTCAGCAGGCCACACGATTATCGGCCTATACGCTTCAGCAGAGTGTGTTCTGGAACTGGGGGATGAAGCTGAGCAAATCCTTCTGGGACAAGGGTTGCCACGGCGACTCGATCACGTCGGTTGTCTAAAGCTATTCGATTCATTCTCTTAAATGAGTCGCAGCGTTTCAATCCGCCAAATTATTGTAAGTCTTAGGGATCCTTGCTTTAATTCCTTCTCTAAATTCCGAGATAGTGAGTTTCGACCCTTGAAACATCAATTCCCTCTCTCTTCGGTTCTAGTAGCTCTGCGCTCTTTCGTTCTTCTTTCTTTGCTTGATTAGTACTCTCGTAAAGCAGGTCCAAAACACTATGATGCGTGTCAACTATCGAACTCGAAATTCCCCAGAAGCATTTTCACGCCCGGATCTACCGAATACGAAGTGGAGACGCAAAGTAGGCTTTATATTGCTTATGGCCAAGGCATCATACTTATCATTCCCCGCATACTAGTCTTTGGCTGCTTGACTAGAACTCAATGCGTCCTTGCTCCTGCCAGGTCATCAGATCTAGCAGACCGCGTAGATATTTTCATCAAGTCCAACACCACATTTATAGTCCGAAGCGGCGGTCACGACCCCACCACTAAATTGCCGTGACCGACCATGGTATCCTCATTTCCATGATACACTTTACCAAGATTACAATCCATGATGCGCTTACTACGTTTGGGGCCGAATATTTCCGCTGTGGTGTTGCAAATCCTTGGGGAAAGATATACTATTTCCTTGGCAAGCATGGACTGAGCATTGTAGGAAGCCGCATATGGCCTGTAGGAACTAGCGCTCTTCTTGGATGTACTACGAATTTTCAGCTAGCTGTGTGACTAAGGCTTCAGCACCATTATAGACTACTAGCTCGTCACTAACGACGGCAAGATTATTCAAGTGAACGCATAGTCCAATCCAGATCTTTATTAGGCGCTCAGAGGTGACAGAAATGATTTCTCTGGCATTGTCACGAACTATGATATGAAAACTTTCAAATAAGACAAGTTTCTTCGGGTGCAACATGGCTTGGCTGCCGGAGCAGATGCAGAAGTTTTCGAACGCTATGATCAACTAGATGCTTCCTGGTGGCGGTCGCGAAGATGCGGAGGGGGCATTGATGCCAAGTACGCAGTATACCCTAGCTCAAGATCGACTGGATCCGTCTTTGATGGCGCCATACGATGCACTCATTGTGAACCCGGCAGCTTTCGAGAATTTTTAGCGCCATCGCGGGTACTAGCCTAGGCACTAGTGCTCAGTACCTCAGCAAGCTAGTAAACCAGAAGATTGGCTATTCGGCTAGAGTTCTTCAGTAGAAGAGGTATGTTGCATCAATATAGTTTATCAAGGATAAACTGCCTATTTTAATTGACACAATGGTCGATACTACCAAGGAATTGATTCCTTAATTTGATGGTTATGCTGGAGTCGCAGAAGAGCCCATTAGTGTGAATATGAATCCGGAAAATAAAAGAAGATTTTGGACAGAGTAAGAGATTTCCTCCTTTATTGTCTACGGTCCCTATGAATTACTTAGACTGATCAGCCGAGTCTACTATCATGAATTAAATCTGCAAAGAGAGCCTGCGATCAAAGAGCAATGACGAGGGCATTGATTTGGGCCTCTATAACAACCATTATACAGATTCCATTAACACTACAGTAAAATTAAATGCCTGCCGTTCATTAGAAGATTCTATGGCCTCTTGTGCCATGCGTTTTTTGGTTTACGTGTATAAAATACGAAGTATAGAAGGATAGTCTTTCATTGATCCTAACCGAAACAAAACCCGTTGTAACAACATGAGACCGCTCTTAGATCAGAATAATAGAGCAATGAGAATGATTCTAAAATACCTGCCTGGCACCTTGATCTCGAGTCTATCAATTATTGGACAGCAACTTTACCGCATACATGGGCTCTGGGGTGAAGTAGGCATATTTTCGACGCAAACTCTAGTCGGTCATTCTAAACAAGCGGAGGCTTTTTATAGAACTGCATCAATAGAGAGGCGGGGGAAAAGAAATTGGATGGTATGCTCGCAATTCAGATGCTCCGACATTCAGAGCACAGTATGAGCATGGTGGAATTAAACATCGACACCCCAAAAACTTCGCACAAGTGCAGGACCCAGTCATATGAATAATTAGATCTTGAGAGCTAGTATAGATTCGATTCTCCATCGAATATAGACCTCTAAACCTATGGCCCACTTTACTCTGTCAATACACCATACCCTAATTTTTTCCCACTCTACACACCCCTACGTTTTGAGAATATTCGCCGCCACCAATATGGCTTGCGCTGTCTTACCAACCCACTCCTGCGCCAGCGTAAAATTGCCCTCAAACGTAACCGACTCCGTGATTCCGGGGAAGGTAACCGGCGCATACCCCGTATCTAGACCCGGTGCGAAAATCAAATGCTGGAAGAACTCACGACCCGGCAGCCCACCCTGAGATGCAAATCCGCGGGAGAAGTCACGTGCTTTGTGGTTTTGAACGTTGAGAAGTTCAGTGTTGTTTGTCGAGACGGCAAAGGCGCGTAGACCATTAAATTGGCTCGCGTACTCTTTGAATGTATCGATGGCAGCCGAGAGCTCCGAGAGATCGAGTGTCTCATTGTAAGATGCTAGCGTGGTGTTTAATTCTTCAAAATATTTATCGAATTCTGGACCGTAGTTGGCAGGTTCGAGCGGGAGAATTGCGTCGCTTGAAAGGTGGTATAAAAGTAAAGAGAGATATTGTCCCATAGCTTTATGCGTATGGAATCCTGGATCGCCGAACGTAGACATCCAGTGGTAAGAATCGTAGTTCGAATGATAAGGATAGATGGGATCATTTGGACCCCCACCTGCGCCCATGTCGACGGCCGAAATACCTCTGTGAACGAACGAAGTATAATCGGATCCACTACCCAGGACGCCGATATCTCCATCTTCTTCCTCCCAGACATCATACATAGTACGATTTACTGTTCCGCGGTACGGCCAGATGATTTTCTTCATAATTTCCGTGGAAATGGTGTGTAGGTCAGGTGTTGCGGCGAGGCCGGGAATGGGGCCCGAGACCGCGATATCAATATTTAGATTCGAGACTGCGGCACCTTTGAGCCAGGGGATGTATTCTTCCATCCACTCGGTGCTTTTATAATCAGTATATTCTTTATCACATTAGGACTTCTCAAAAGCATACCTTCCAACAAGCCCATATTCCTCAGCATCCCAACTGCAAAGTACAATGGTCCTCGTAGGTTTCCAGCCCGTCTCTAATAGCTTACCAAACGCCTTCGATAGCTCGATCAACACAGAGGATCCAGAATTGGGATCCGCGGCCCCTCCGATAATCCACGCGTCCCGGTGGTTTCCTACAATGATGACTTCGTCTTGATTCGTGCCATTGATGATGCCAACGGCATCCCAGATTGGAGTGTATGCATCCTCCATTACGTTAGTTAACGACAGAGAAGCCCCTGCACCGTCACCGGTGCTATAATTCACTCCCGGAATAGCGCCGACCCAGCCCGTTCGATTGACCTCTACTCCCGCCGTACCATACCCGTTCAACGCCTGAAGAATAGGCTGAGCTTCCACCCATGAAATAGGTAGTGAAGGAATCTGTGGCACGCTATTCATCCTAGCGGCTCTTGGCGAATCTTCTTTACTCGTATAACCCGGCGTGGTCGGATCACCAGGATAAATACTTAGAAACTGAACGCTGCCTCTCTGCACAGTCGTCGGGTTCCTAGCAGGTCCATCGGGATATGCGGCGACGCCTTTGAATATGGTCATGTTTCCATCATCGCTGGGGTCACTGAAAAGTACGGCGCCGATCATGCCATGTTCTTGGGCATTTTTAACTTTTAGGCCTCGGAAAGGGCCGCCATATCTATGTGGACTGATTAGAGAGAGTTAGGATAACAAGTTAGGATATTTACTTCGCAAGAGCGATCTTTCCTTCAAGTTCTACGCCGAGGGCAATTAAACGGTCAAAGTCAACTTGTTGACCTCGTCCAACATACACGTAGTCAGCGGAGGCATTTCCGGAAAATGAATAACCGTGGAAAGTTGGAATCCGGTTAGGATATCTTCTCCATGGGTTAGTATAGACTCGAATCACTCCTGTTCATGACCAAATGTCATAATACAGGGGATGTCTTGCTCACCCAGTTGTCTCATCCTCTTCAAGTACAGCCTCTGTGAGTGATGGGGTGAATGTGCTTCCATTTGGATATGTAAGCTGGAGCGAGTGGGAAACGGGATAATTCAAGTAAACATCTGAGCAAATCAGCAGACAAGTCTTGATGTCAAATTATGATTTCTTGATCCTACAATACTCATCCAGCCTTGATGTGAAACCATTTTCCGCCCATCGGTCTGCGGTCCACTGGGCCATAGATCTATTTCGGCCAGCTACATGGTCACCATGCGCTAAACCAACATTAGTCGGAGGTGATATTGAAGGTAGTGGATACAGACTGTAGTAGTATGACCAGGTAGAGATGGAAGTATTGTCGAATGAATTGACTAGAATCTGCTCATCCGAGTTGAGGACAGGTGGGAAAGTTACATTGCTGACCTGACGCTTGACATGGCTATGGTGGGTTTTGAAAGTCCGCTCACGCTGACAGGCTTGAGCTCCAATTGCGGCTATTAATACTACAATTAACTTCATTATGTACGCCTTGAGGGAGGAAAAGGGTCAAGGAACTATAATTGTAGCGAGGAAGGGCGCACGATGGTTAAGTAGGCCCCGGTGCGCAGGCAACACACATAGATAACGTCAAGCTAGGTGCGGCGGTTTCCAGAATATCCCGGTGATAGCGGCATGCAGTGCTCCCTCGCAACGCAAGCCCAGGCTCTAGTCACAAATTGTATAATCTGGCGATAGCTTGATGCTGGATGAGGCAGGTCGGAAGAATGGGAACGCGGGGCCTGGTGTTAATTCTGTCTTGGCAATCCGTCATAACGGCAATAGAGGTGGAGAAAGCTGGGAACGGATGGCTAGGGAAGACCCGGATCCCAGGAATTACGATACCAAGGCGGTTTCCCTCTATGAAGAAGCCGCATCGCATTCACCGCCGGCGTGTGGGTGTATATCTAAGGTACCGTAACGACGCTTCAACACGATGACTGGTTTCCAATGCAGGTCAGCACAGGGCAGTGGATACCTCGGTCGCTGCATGTGTTGCCACGTCCTGCAAGCAGTAGCAGCAAATCTTGCCCGATTGAAGACTGCGAAGGAATAGCGCGTGAGTGGTGAGATGTGGAGACGGGATCCAGTGACTGAGCGGGATGCTCCAAGGTTGAGGCGGAGCGGCAGTGGCTTGACGATGGCTCCATACCCGATTAGGCTGGCTAGCGGAACCCATAAATGTATGTATTGGTGATGCAAACCAAAACACGTCAACAGTACATAGACACCATCCGGTCGCAGGTTGAAAGGTAAGCCACAGAAAGCGCTACTCACTCAAACACAATCCCAGGTACAACACAAGCCATCCATCAATACCCTCCGCACCTTCTACATGTCCAAACGCCGTTGGCCAACACACTCTCACAATGTCCGTCTCCGGCCTGTCCAGCCCGCTGCGCTTCCTGCCTCCAATATCGCCCCGCCGACCCCCGTCGCCTGCCATGTCGCCCGTTAGACGCATGGGAAGACCCGCTGGGAGCTCCGAGGAGAACTATCTTCGCGATTTGTCGCCCTCCACCACCCTGCGCGCCTTTGCCGAGAAGCCGATGCCGTACGACACCACCCTCGACGAATATAAAATATTTGCCTGCATCGACACGCTGACGCCGGCTGAGCGCGATCTGGGACATCGGGTCGCCAAGGCTGCGCAGCGGCTGAAGAGCTGGTGCGAGGAGATTGAGCAATGGGGGTGGTCTGGCACGTTCGAGCAGCCGAGCGACGAATTCCGCGAGAAGCGCCGGAAGAGTTTGGAGGGGCGGATAAGAGAACATGTGAAAGACTACGAAGCTATGGAGAGCATTGCCCCGCTTGAATACTGGGGCTCGCTGCTGTCGGTGGAGGTACAGGCGCACGAGGCCCGACTTGACGAGATCAGCGACGAGCTTCTAACGCTAGATATTGAAGAGCTAAAGGAGAATGTCTTAGATATTCATGGTGTAAATCGGTCAAGGCCATCATCTGCTGGATATGAGGCGGTGAGGCAGAATTACACGCCCATGGATGACTTCTCTTTCTTGATTACGCAGACGCTACTCTCCGCGCTCCCGCATCACTTCCAGCTCAAAGACCGACTGAGAACATGGACGGCACGCGTTTCTATACTCCGCGAAGCTCCCCGTTACCTCGATGATCTCAAAACGATGCAAAAAGCGGTGCAGCTAGGGTGGGAAGCCACCGAGCCGCCGGCTGATGGCTCGGACGACGCTTTCGCAAAGTGGAAGGAAGCGATCGAGACAATTACTGTTTTTTTACAAGGGAAGGTCAGCAATCTAGGGCGACGGCTAGACAGGATGCTGGACACACTAGAAGGCCGCGACGATTGCTTGCCAGACGACTGGATCGATATATTTGAAGACGTGGAGGCTGGATTTGGGAGGTGGGTGCACGAGTCACGGAAAAGGGTGATTGAGCTCGAAGTGCGGAGAAAGATGAATAGCAAGCGTGGCGGAGTCGAAGGTAGGCGCGGAGCTTCACCGGAGAGACCGAAAACACATTCCAATCATGGTCCCACATTAATTCCACAGGACGATCAGCACCAGATACATGAGGAATCTACTCCCGCAGTTACTGCTACGGAAACACTCCATGTCGGGTCGCCCTCCATCGTAGTGCATGAGGAAGAATCCAGCGGATTGAACGGGCTATCTACATCATCTATAAATCATGGAGCGCTAGAAACACCCGCGGTACGCGAGACAAGCATACCTAAAAGGCCTCATAGGCTGTCTGTATCAACCATCAACTACGAAATGCCGGAATCGGTTGTGGAACTAGATGAACATGCTCCAGATGATTCTATCTTCGAGGAAGGCGATACTGTGGTGCACAATGACTTGCTAGATGAAGAAGAAAATTACTCTTCCGGGCCCGAAGCGATCCATAGCCAGATTTCAGAGGTTCCATCAGACTTAACTACTCTCACCTCAACCGAAGAGCAAACTAGTAGCAAAGACGTGCTTGAGCGACCCCGCACTCCCCGATCGCGAAGTGGTAGCGTTGATTCAATTTCCTCTAGCATATCATTTGCCTCAAGCCCACCAGGCGTCGATGACTCGCCCTCGATCCGAAAGCAAACCGCCAGAGTCCCCCGCCCAGCCCTAAACGCCTCCATGCCAAAACGCCGCAATCTAAAGAAAGAAATGGACGACTCCATGGACAGCACACCGCCGTGGCCGCCGACTCAATTCTCCAAACAACTCTATCCTACAAGTGCCGATGATCTCGAGCGCAAAATATCCGACATTCTGACCACTGTTCCCGCTCACATCCGACTTACAGGAGCCAATACTACAGAAGTCAAGTCACGCCGCGGCATTACGAATAAAGGTAGCAGGGGATACCTACACGCCGGCCGCTCCACCAGCGGCATGAAATCTCCCGAGCTCACATTATCGCCTGCAAAACCAGATTTCGATTCTGCTAATATAGCCTCAGGGCGGAAGTCCGCTACAGCTACGAGAGGCGATAACGATATCAAGGTGTACCATCTGACGCAGCCGGGGAAAGAGCACCCGCAAAGACTCTACATCCGGCGCGTTGGTGAGAACGGAGAGCGTGTGATGGTTAGAGTAGGCGGTGGTTGGGCTGATCTTGGCGAGTATTTGAGGCAGTATGCCGAGCACCATGGGAGACGTACGGTCAGCGAGGGCAAATTCGAAATACTTGGGCTAGAAGTCAAGAATCCTGATGAGAGGAGTCCGAGGCCAGAGAGTGCGATGAGTAAGCGGGACCGACGATTTAGTGGCGGAGCCAATAGCAATGGCAATACGCCAAAGAAGTCTGGCACCGCAGCTATCCTCAAAGACGAACAAACCAGTCATTCTCCAGACGCGACGTCTACTCCGAATGCGGGAAGTGGTGAGACCTCGGCCCCATCTACGTCCTCCTCTCGCCACTCATGGACAGGCAATGAACTCTCACTAGCAGGACCAAAGGTCAAGAAGAAAGGGGATTTGAGTGAGGAGAAAAAGGACTGGATTGAGGGAATGCTCAAGCAGGCAAGGAACGTTAGTGGGAACATGACGCTTGCATCTACAGTTGGAGGGAATAAAGAGAGGGATGGAGCGGATAGCCGATCTGAGAGTAAGAATGAGAATAGAGCTGGTCCGAGGAAGAGTGATTTTGGAGACTTGGGGAAGGTTGGAGGGACAAAGAGGGTTTTCATGCGTGGAGGTGCGTTGAATGATCATTAGGGTTTGTCTTGGGATTGATGCAACGAGTGGTGATGGCGTGGTGGATAATTCATTTATTAGGGTAGGCGGCGCTGATGATGGCTTACCAAGCAAGCGGTGTCTGATACCATCCCCCATTCTCTTTCTTTTATAGTGGGCTCTGTCGCCAAGTTCATTTCCTTTGTGGACTGGGATTGGATAGATGGGTGAACAGGAGCAGTGTTTGAACAAGCGGTGTGTGCATTTTATGGAGTTGAATACCCAGTATCTCTCATTGGTAGGCTTATCCAACTATGTTTGGAATTTTCATTGCATTTCTTTCATAGTTTCGGATGCCCCGTGCTCGGAAAACTCAAGCAAGCGGAGCGCGTATAGCAGACGTTGCATCTTCTTTTCACATCATTATTATGTTACCTTGCTAGATCCGTGCCTCGCCACTCCACCTTTGCGGAACTCTAGTAAAATCAGCAGTATGCTTGGAGTCATTTACAGAAGCTCTCATATATCGAGTAGAGCGTGGGAGCTTAGGTACATTAAAAGTAGTCAGTTTCGCATGGCACGAGTGGATACGAAAAGCATTTTTACGGATGAGAATTGGCGGTGTCTGTTCTCAAAGGATAATGAATGAGCGAATGAATTTTAAGAATGCATAATGGAGTAGTGGAGCTGCAATTGAAGAGGCAAGATGCCTCTTGAAGGTCATTACGAGTCTCACCTACTATATTTCAGGTGTCTACTCCAACAGTACCGAGAGAACACCAATAGATGATGCATGATCAACTTTCGGCTCTTATTCAGGGAAACTCGTATGAGAGAGATGTCAATTGTACTTAGAAAGAAACGGCAGGATATTTGCCGGCGTTGTAGCCGGGGTGAATTGCCCGACACGTGATACAATGCCAACCTCGGCTGCTGCAAGTCCGGATTAGTGTGGGTGAGGGAGTAGCTCACCTTGTTTCTCTAGGCAGCCACCCGTCGACCAACGTACTCGCAAACGTAACCAGATCCGTCCCAATTTTGGAATGCTACATAACTCCGATAGGATAGCAAAGATTAATCTACCTCCTATCGCCGACCTGAGGCATCGCACTTACACGAGGATTCACCAGGGTATAGCTGCACCATGCCCCCTGCGCTATGTTCAGAGCATCGTAAGCTTTGTGGAGCTGGGTTGCAAGGGTAAAGCTAGCGCTATTAATACAAGAACATGCAAGTATTCTCCGCCACTCTCTGGATTCTTCCGTCGCTTGTTAACGTCTAATAAGTTACACATAATGGAAAGCCCAGGCTTGATCCATGTTTTCGGCTTCGCCTTAGTGGAGTCTGCCATGTCCTTCTATTTTCTCCCTCAATATTTTCCTGTGTATACATTATCAGCCAAGTTCCTCTTCTTCGTCCTCGTCAACTTTAGCATCTTCACGTTCTATCACTTAATCATTTATCCGTTCTTCCGCAGTCCCCTTCGCCATCTTCCGAAGCCTCCTATGGGTTTCATACCAATAATTGGTCATGGTGGGATGATGTTCGAGCGGCCTCCTGGCAGCGCCCATGTCAGATTGATGAAAGAAACGCCTAACGACGGCATTATATATTTCCGAAGCTTCCTCCATCAAGACCGCCTACTGCTAACTTCACCGGCTGCGCATGCCGAAGTTTTGGTTCACAACAGCTATGATTTCGAGAAGCCGCCATGGGTGCGGAGGTTTCTGCGACAATTTCTTGGAGATGGACTGTTACTGATAGAAGGCGATGAACATAGGCATCAGCGAAAGCAGATCATGCCGGCGTTCAACTTCCGTCATATCAAGGAATTGTATCCTATCTTTTGGTCTAAGTCGATAGAACTGTGCGAGGTGGTCAAAGCCGAGCTATGGGACCGAACAGACAAAGTGCTTGAAATGAATCACTTTGCAACAAAGGTTACACTCGATATCATCGGGTTAGCAGGCTTAGGTCGCGATATTGCATCACTGAGGAGTTCGGATGATGAACTTATCAAGAACTATGAGGAGATCCTTGAACCTACCCCCGAAAAGGGATTATATTTCGTCCTCCATTTACTGATGCCTGTTTGGCTTATTAAAGCTCTCCCTTGGAAGCTAAATGAGAGGACACGCATCACGACCGGTGAGCTTAAGAGAATTTGCGGAGAATTCTTGATGGAGAAAAAGTCGAGGATGAAGATGGAAAATGAGGAACACCTTGACATTCTAGGTCTAATGATCAGATCGAATAACTTCTCAGACGAGGGGTTAGTCCATCAGCTTTTGACTTTCCTTGCAGCAGGGTAAGCATGCATACTTGGAGGAAAATAGCATCCCTCCTAACTTGTATCAGCCACGAGACGACATCCTCGGCACTTACATGGGCCACTCATCTTTTGGCCATGAATATAGACATTCAAACTCTCCTCCGCGCCGAAATCCACAAGAACATCCCTAACCCAAAGGCACTTTCCGACACAGGTTTTGATATCCCCGCCGTCCTTGAATCGCTCCCTTACCTAAACGCCGTTTGCAATGAGACCCTGCGCCTATACCCCACGATCCCAAGCTCCGGCCGTCTTGCCATCCGTGACACAACTATCCTTAACACGTTCGTCCCTAAAGGAACAGTAGTCTATATAACCCCTTGGGCTATCAACCGAGCACCCCATCTCTGGGGTCCCGACGCTGAAGAGTTCAAGCCTGAACGCTGGATCGACTCGAACACCGGGAAATCGAACTATATGGGTGGCGCGGAAAGCAACTATAGTTTCCTGACATTCTTGCATGGCCCAAGGAGCTGCATTGGCGAGAAGTTTGCAAGAGCAGAGTTGAGAGCCTTAGTTGCGGTTTTTGTGGGGAACTTTGAGTGGGAAATGGCAGATAAGAATGAAGTAGTCCAAGCTGGTGGGACAATTACATGCAAGCCGATTAATGGCATGAAATTGAGGTTGAGGCCAGCTGAATGGTAGGGGGAATTACTATCGAGTCGCGGTATTTAGGAATTAGCACTGCGGTATGCGGATTTATCGGAACAAAATCAAATGCTCTTGGGCAAAGTATCATTACCGCATTCGAACTAACTTTTTGTGTCTCCCCCAAATTTGAGATCGACAATTCAGTTTCATAAGTTGCTCTTTCTCGGAAATATTCTTGCCACTCTTCAATTATTAAATAGACTCTACCGCCAAGATTACCTAATTGGCCATTGTTTCCTGTGATCCTAGCTCTTGCCAATATTTAACACAGTAGGTCGCCTTACTCCAATTTCGTCCAACTACGACGTTCGTGCTCTCACATTTTGACGACTCGAATCTAGAGCACAATTTTAGCCGGACTCGCATTTTTCCTTTCAGCAGAGTAGCCAATGATCACATGCATGCACTATCACCTTATTAAACATACCCACTAAACCGTAGTTGAAAATAGCTTTAATATGCTACTTAGACATGCAACTGTAACGGTCAAATATTCTGAATGGACGCACTTAAAGCCAACATATCAGCCTCACGAGTGGAAAATCCTCGAGAACCTAGATAACAAATTGATCTTATATCGACATTCTTCAGTATGCGGTATTTAAGATACTTGCCTTTAGTATCAAGCCTCAGTCTCTCCTTTGAAATAGCTGTAAGCACCAAAGCTCAGAGGGCAGTATGCACTCCACTCGCAGAAGGCTGGGAGCTCATCGACGACTCTCCGGCCATCAACCAAGCAATATCCGATTGCGGTAACGGCGGTACCATAATCCTGCCAGCCGACCAAGTCTATTCCGTCCGCTCTCCAATCGACTTCACCCCCTGTAGGAACTGCGATTTCCAAATCGAAGGTCAAATCATAGTCTCGCGCGGCGAATGGAGCTACTGGAACGCCCAAGACTCTATCATCACCCTATCCAACGTCCACGGCGTCCAAATCCGCAGCCTCACCGGCGCAGGCCTCATTGACGGGAACGCAATCGACTACTATAACCGCCCCTGGCGCACCCTCTCCCAATACGCCGGACCGCACTTGTTGCACGTGACGAACGGCTCCTCAGATATCCTCATCGACAACCTATCCGTGAAAAACGCGCCGATGCGCTTCTTCAGAGCCGACGGAAACAGCAGTAACCTTACTTACTCGTGGCTGAAGCTCATAGTCGAAAAACAGTACCCGCTGCCCCCGGTCGTAGAATCCTGTCATGGGGATTTTCGGCTAGTCTGCCGAGCTGTATCAGATATCGACGTACGATATCACGGTCGATATCACGCCGGATATCACGCTGGATATCAGCTGATATACCCCTTTTTCATGTACATAAATATGGCCCGCTGGCCATCTTCAATCAACCAGTTCAGCTCCTCATCTCCCTCCCTGAGACAAGATTCGCCTCTCACCACAGTTATGAGCCCGGTTACCGCACCAAAATAACTGCAACTCAACCTTTTTATATATATATCGCGATCGATATCGCACCTTTTTTATTTAGTATTGCAATATCGCGATATCATTATCGTTATCGTTTACCAACGATTTTTTTGGGCACTCAGCCATCAGAATTACATGCAAATTCTACACTTTATAAGCCTATCAACACGCTATATCGCGTTTAAGGCTATTTTATTCTCCAGTATCAATATATCCCAGCATATTTCTGGTGTTGCAACGGTTGCACACTCCTCTATAGCTATGTCTGAGAAGAAGATACTCAGTACCCCTAGCGATTAGGAGGATTGGCTCGAGCAGCGTAAACTGACAGCTAGCAGGCTGAGGGTATAGGAATATTTAGATCCAAGCGTACCTCCTGAAGAGGTCAAAATCCATGGGCCAGAACCTCCCCTCCCTGATATAGGTGAGTTCCGGACCCCGAAGATAAATCCAGAAGGGGAAATAGAAAGATACCCCTCTGGCAGAGTTATGTATGAGGAGATGACCTCGATACAAACAACAGATTGGAACTGGGCAAGGGACCAGTATAACCGACAGAGGAAGGATTGGATCAAGATCAACGACGCTCTCCGTACCATGTATAGCGATATCCTAACGACAACATCGCCTCAACACAAAGCAATACTTAGCGACGATATGACTAGCCACGAGATTCTTAGAATCTTACAGGAAAAGTTAGCGCCTACTATCAAGTCGAGGGAGCAACTAATCCAGAAGGAATATCAAGCTCTCCTCAAGTACCCAACTGATAGAGAGGTAGAGAAGTAGCTAAATCAGTAGAATCAGGTAATCCGTCGTACTAAGGCTACTAGCTTAGTAGAAGTTCAGGGCCTTAGAGCAGAAAAGGATTTTCTTCTGACGGTTACTAAGAAAGATAAGGTGTAGGCGCTAATCTATATGGTACCAATCAACGCTAAAAATGAGCCAGGTGGGATTGATCAACCGATTCCTACGATTAAACAATTAGTATACCGATATGCCAATTACTATAGATGTTTTAATCCGCAGAAGGCGCTCAGCTCGTTTACAGCTTTACAACATCTATTAATTCTTCAAGTAAATTCCGATAGTGCTGCGCAGCAGCCTTAAGAAAAATCTAGTTCACGATCGCGTACTCTACCACCCTACTTCTATAAGAAGCGGCACTTCTAGAGTAATTATAAGTACGTAAACGAATCGATTAGGCTACTAAACTAGGTACTAGATCAGGAAATACTAAAAGCCCGAGATGATATCTTAAATAGAAATAACTAGGGAAAAAAGAATACCCTAAAGGTAAATATAGAAAAATATAAGAAGTCGAAATCCTCGTTTAATAGTAAGGCCTCTACGAAGGCTGCTAGCCTCTAGGGAAATACCCAGGTGATTTAAAGGGGCAATTTTTTAGCGAGTACTACCCCTGAGAAAGAAGATACCAGTATCCTAAATTAGTGGATACTTAATCTAGGTTCTAATATCTATATATGCAACTCTAAGGCTTTTAGTTGGTAGACTACTTAGATAGTAAATTCTGAAGATAAAATCGCTGCGGGAGGTAGTATATACCCTATATTAGAATAGAGTACTATTATAATTACAATTAATTCTCCTGCGGGCCTAAAGGATATTAAGCTAATAGAAGTTGCTTATATCCCTTAGTTGCTAACTAATATAATAGCCCTAATTAGAAATAGGGAATAGAGTATTTAGTTCAACTCAGGCAGAGATTACCTTTACTAGTATAATTACTACAATATCATTTATTATTTAGAGTTGTTTGACGGCTACTAGCTACTAGACATAGATCTAGTAAAAAGGCCTCCACTCGATTCGCTTTCCGGATATAAGATAGTTGTAGTAATTAAGGAAAAGTTTTTTTATCGCTAGTAACTAATGCGAATTATTTCTTCAGCTGAAGTATACTAATTATTAGGCCACCTAGGTAGAGATTTAGTATTAGCCCTACCTCAGGCAGCTGAGGGTATCTAGTTAAGCGATTAGGAAGTACTAGTATAGTAAGATTGCTAGATATATATACAAGCGAAGTTATTATAGTAGATTAACCGGTATAGTTAGCTTTATCTAACTATTAAACTATTTAAGAGAATCGCGATTAATATTATACAACTTTAGAAGAACCGTAAGAGGTACTATAACAGTAAGAGATACCTATTTTATATAGTTAATCAGGTGTCCCGGTAGTATAAGGGATTTATAATATATAATCGGTTGAAATCTACCCTTATAAAAGCCTTTAAAATACTGTTAGCAAAAATTAAACAATAGTATAAAAGAAAGATCGTATATGTCCGTATAGATAACAACTTAAGCTTCTTAGAACTTATAGAAGTATTACTTAATTAAGGAATTGTGATTGAAGCTCGCGCGCCTCGTACGCCTGAGTAGAATAGTCTAGCAGAGTAAGTAGAATACTAAATTATAACCCGCGCGCGCGTTCTCGCGATAGAAGATAATATCTCTAATAAATACGCTAACGAATTAGCTTATATAGTAATATACCTACTTAATAGGACGCCGATTACAAGCCTTTGATTTAAAACCCTATATAAGGCCGTTTTTAGCTATAAACCGTCTCTTACTCACCTTTAGGTTATAGAATCGCGAGCGTACGTTTTGGATAAAACTCTATCGAGAGGCGATAAACTAGCATCATAAGTACTAATTGGGAAACTCTTGCGATATAGGAGTACGAATATATACTAAGTACTAATTCCAAAACTAAAATAGGTACTTAATACTAGGGACGTTGTATTTAGCGATATTATATCTAGTAAGGAGAAGGAATATCCGCTAAAAGAATCCCTAGAGAAGATTCTTTTTCAAATTAATAATATTAAGAACTCTATTAATAGTAGCAACGATAAAATAATTAAAGTTGTAGAAGCGATCTATAAGGATTAGCTGCCTAATTAAGATATTCCTACTGAGTCAGTAGGCAATTTAATTAGTAAGAAGGCCTATTAGCAGGAGAATACTGTTTTTAAAGAATAAATCGACGATATTACTAGTAATTAGGGACTTCTAACGCTAGAATTAATACCAGCGCTAGTACTAAAGAATTAGGATGCCCCTATAGTGTTACTAGTAGATAGTAAGGATACTACGTTTAGCGATAATTTGCTATAAGAATAGCAACTGTCGCCTCCTTATACTTTTATACTCTTAAGAAGAATAAATAATACCCTGCGGAGGGAAGAAATTAGTAGTTAAATATTAAGGGATAATATAATCTAGAGAGATAGATTCTTACGCAGCCGCAGGCCGCCTTAGTTATACTTTACTACCTTTACAGTACTGTCTAATAGCGAGTTAATACCGGTAAATTATATAAAGGAAACTCGTACTATCAGAAAATATTATTACAATTAGCTTCCGCTAGAACCGAAGTACTATAAGGATCTAAAGAATTACCCTTTCAGTACTAGCTTCTATAAGGCCTATTGCGCTGAGTTATAAAAGTAGGAGGATATAGATACCTAGTAAAAGGTAATAATCCTTTAAGACTCTGCTAAAATTCTTCTAGTAATATAGGTATTCGCATATAAATTTAATAAGAACGGTTTCCTATATAAATTTAAGGCTAGATTAGTCGTACGTAACGATCTACAATCTTAATAGGGAGATACCTATACTGCTATACTAGCCGCACAAACCTTTTACTTTCTAATATTAATTGCAACTTATTTTAAACTCGATATATACTAGTTTAATATCGTTAACGCGTTCCTTAACTACCGATTAGACAGGTTAATATATATCTATATACTAGAAGGTTTCGTATATAAGTATAGGAAATATCTACAACTATAGAAAGTTATATATAGTCTTAAGGATGCTCCGAAACTTTGGTATTATAAGCTAGATAGGACTCTAAGGTAATTAGGCCTTAAAACAGTACTAGGAATATCTTGCTTATATATAAACGACAAGCTAATCGTCTTCTTTTACATTAATAATATCATAATCCTAGTTCACCTATTAAATATCTCTACTAAGTAGAAATTTGAATCGCAATTAAGTAATAAATATAAACTTCGATCCCTCAGAGATCTAAATTAGTTTCTAGGAGTTCGAGTCATACGCGATATACAGTAGTATAAGACCTAGCTGCTATAAGACTTATTTATCAATAAGGTGGCAGCGCGATTTAATATTACGGTTAATAAGAAGGCGCCAAGTACGCCTCTATACGAGAACGTACTACCAGCCGCTACTAAGGAATCCTCTGATAGGATATCTTACTACTAATAACTAATTAGTTATCTAGCCTGGATCGCAGTTTTTATACGCCCTAATATCGCGCGAGCGTACTTAATATTATTATAATACCTCTAGAACCCTAGTAATTATTATATTAACACTGCCTTAAGGGTATGGCGATATCTGATTAGTACGAAGTACTTAGCAATTATAGCAACAGCTGATAATATATAAAACACCTCTACCATCAGCTAGAGTGGCGATACTGATTATATCAACCCCGCAGAGCAATTACTATTCTACAGCACATCTGATGCAGCCTTCGGCGATAATCCTGATACTCGTCGAAGTTCCTACGGCTATATATTTCAACTTTTTAGGATGCCGATCGATTGGAAAGCCTCAATTCAGCGTACGGTTACAAAATCGACTACTGAGGCAGAATTATTAGCACTATCAGTCGCCGGATCAGAAATGGAGTGGTAGTAGAAGGCCTTCGCCTTACTGCGCTTCCATATTGATGCGCAACCAGTACTACTTTGCGATAATTAATAAACAGTAGATATCGTAAATAAGCCATCTGAGTGTCTTAATACCAAACTTCGCCATGTGGATATACACCAGCACTGGCTACGTCAAGAAGTAGCAGAGCAGAGACTTACAATCAGTTGGCAACC
>ML986745.1:0-11037 GCA_010094045.1 Lojkania enalia
AATCTTATATAGTCTAATTTTAATATAATCTAGTTTACTACTTAGTTATTTACTTTAAATATTTCGTCTTAGCAGCTAAACTTTTTCTCTCTTCTTAAAGTAAGGTAGTTGTTTATATTTCTTATTATAGTATTTCTTTATAGTATATTATAGGAATTAGAAGTCTTTCTTTAGTAAGTCTTACATTTATTAGATAATCTCAACTTATTCCTATACCTATAATACCTATAATACTACTTTAATTAGGGTGTTATAGGTTTTTAGTTTATATCTATAGTTTACTATAAATAGTAATACTCTAGTTATATTATATATAGTACTATTATACGTAAGTTATACTATTAGTAGTAGTACTACTCAATTATTTTATTAGTAGTTAAGATAGTATTTTAGGTATTATTCTACTATTTAATTTATTCGCTCTATCTACCTATCTATCTATAGATAAAATACCGTAGATAGTTTATATTTAATTCCTAGTAAGTTTATAATTATCTACTAAAACTTTAAGGTAAACTTAGTATTTTAGTCTATAATTATCTTCTAAAGTACTCTATACTATATTATAATCTATTTTAGGAAGATGTTTGCGACTTATTCTACTAATAATACTTTATTATAGGGGATAAAGTAGGTGTACTTTATAAGTCTATCTATAATTATTATAATAGAGTTGTATATTTCTTCCTTAGGATAGTTTTTTAACTTTAATAGCTTAACGATAAAGTCTATAATAATTTCTATCTATAGTCTAGTAGGTATTTTTAGATTTTATAATAGTCTATAGGGTATATATTTATTAAGTTTATTTTATTAGTAGTCTATATATTCTTATAATATATTTTTTATCTATTCTCTTACTTTAGGGAAGTAGAATCTCCTAAGAATTTATTCTAGTATTTTTTTAGTTTTTTAGTATCTATAGGTAAAGACTTTATAAAATTATCTAATAAATTCTTTTCTAATCTTAACTAGTATATAGATTTAGTTGTAGATATATAATAGCCTATCTACCTATTTTAATTCTTATTCTTAGAGTTCTTTGGGTATTCTATTTATTACTAATCTAATTAAAGTTATCTAGTTTACTTCTTTAGTAATAATTATTACTACAAGCCTTAAATAATTATATATTATACTTCTATCTTGTTATTTTCTTAGTAGTATAGCTGTAGTTCCCTTCTCTTACTTATATTCTAGTAGTCTACTTAATACGTCTACTTGTTAATTTTGTCTTCTACTAATATAGATAATCTTAAAGTTAAATATAGCTAGTTCTTATAACTATCTAACCTATTTAGGGGTAAGAGTTTTAGTAGTAAGGAAGGTAGTAAGGTTTTTATAATCGTAATAGACTTTAGTTTACTATTTTACTCCTTATAGGTATATACGCTATTCCTTAAAGTATACTATAATAGCTAGAAGTTCTTAGTTATATATATTATAATTTATCTCTACTAGTATAAGTTTTCGTAAATAGTATACTACTAGATATTGTTTCTTATTATAGATTTATATAAGAATTCTAGCTATTCTTATTTCTAATATGTTAGTTTCTATAAAAGCTTTCTTTTCTAGGTTATAGAGTTTTAGTACTAGTTCTTACTAAAATTGTTTCTTAACTTTTTAGAAGGCTTTTTCTTATTCGTTTCCCTATATAAAGGTAATATCTTTCTTTAATAGTTAAGTTAGGGGTATAGTTATATTACTCTAATTATTAATAAAGGTTTAATAGAAGTTATAAAATCCTATAAAGGATTAGATATCTTTAACTAACTTTAAAGTTAGCTAGTTTCTAATTACTACTAATTTATTTAGATCTATTTATAATTATTCTAGTTTAATAATAAATCCTAAGTAGTCTATTTATATAGTATAAAATTTGCGTTTCCTTACCTTAAAGTATAGTTTTACTACTTATAATGCGCGTAATACTTGTTTAATATATTTCTTATATTCTTACTTTATTTTTAAGTATATAAGAACATTATCTAAGTAGGCTATATAGAATCGTCTAAGGTATAGTCTTAGTACCTTATTAATTTATTTTTAGAAAGTAGCTGGTGCGTTAGTAAGTTTAAATAGTATAACTAGGTATTTAAAGAGTCCTTTTTTTATTCTAAATGCTATTTTCTATTTATCTCCTTCTTTAATATAGATTTAATAGTACGCGTTCTAGATATCTAATTTTATAAAGATAGTAGCTTCTCTTAATTAGTTTCTTAAATTACGAATAAGTAGTAAAAGATATTAATCTTTAATTATAATATTATTAAGAGTATAATAATTAATATATATTTATAGGTTAGTTATTCCTTTCTTATCTATAAAAAGTATAGGGTATACTACTAGTAAGTTTAATTCTCTAATTATTCCTTTCTTTAGGTATTCGTCTATATATTATTCTAGAACCTCTATTTCCCTTAGTATTAGACTATATATTAGTCTATATCTAGGTTCTTTTTTTAGTTATAGTTTAATTTTATAATCGTATTCTCTATATTTAAATAGATATTATAATAGTTCTTAGAGTTGTTTTATCAAATATTAGTATTCTTTAGATATACTATATAATATATTTCCTATTAGGAATAATTCTTTTACTACTTCTTTTACTATTATAGTAAGTTATTCCTTAATTAGTTAACTAGAGTTTTTAAGGATAATTCGTCCTGTTTACTAATTTATCTAAAGGTTTTCTTTTCTTAACTATAAGATTCCTAAGATAATATTATAGTTGGTAATCTCTACAATTTAGAATATTTATTCTTATCGGGTTATTTCTAGAATTTCGAACTCTTCTAGTTCTATAATATATATAACTTTCTTCTAGAAATCTTTCCCTTCTATAGTTTAAATTATATAAGGTCGTTCTAGTTATATTATAAATATTCCTTTTCTAGTAATATAGTTACTAGCTATAAAATTCTTTATTATTCTACTATTAATAAATATATATACTTTATAGCCGTAGTACTATCTAGGTATTATAAGGTAGTATTCTCCTACATTCCTATATAACTAAGTTATTTTAGGCTAGTAGGCTATTACTTTTTTTATAAATATATATTTCGGATATTTCTATTTTAAGTATTTATACTATAGCCTTCCTCTAATATATACTTTAGGTAGTAGGGGTCTAGGTTTAAGTACTATATAGTTTTAGGTTTATTTAATAACTTTCTATCCTATTATAGCTTCTTACTTTATAGAACTTCCTAGTACCTTATCTTTATTTAGTTGTCTTAGCTATATACCTATATTTTCCTTTCTTCCTTAGTAGGTTCTATACTATCGTTTAATATACGATATCTATACTATTTTAAAATATACTAGGTAGTATTAGTTTATATAGGGGTTATTATCTTCTCTAACCTAATAATCCTATTCTTATTTATATCGTGATGTTTTTAGTATCTAGTATTTTAATAGTACTTTACTTTATAAGAAGGCTACTACTTTCCGTACTATATACGCAGCCTTATCCTAATCTATTATATTAAGGTACTCTTCTACTACTTTTATAGTTTCTATCTATTTTTAGAAGTATAAGAAGCAGATTTCCCTAGGGTAGGTATTTTACTATTCTTCGTAAATGTTAATAATATCTTATTCTAGTCTATTTTTATTATAGAACTTTATAGGTAGTTTCTTTTATAGAGTGGCTATAGAAGCTAGAGTTTTCTATTTATACTCGATCATTCCTTATTAGTATATAGAATATACTCTAAGTACTAGTTTAAGTATTAGTACTCTAGTAGTAGCTTCTTCTATTTATAATAGGGTGTTTATTTCTTTATCCTCGTCTAATATTTTCTAAACTTCTTCTAGCCATCTTTTTATATATTTCTATATTACTATAAGTTATATTTTCTTCTAAGACTAATATCCTATAATTTCTTTCAATTATTAGTATATTTAACACTCGTCTTTATTATAGAAGGACTAATATAAAATTCCGTATTCTATAGTTGCAGCTAGTTTTTCTTTACCTACTTCTTACAGTTTATCTTTTATAGGCCGGTTTCTTCTTTCTTTCTTTTTACTTCGATATTCCTTTACTATATATCTTAATTTCTAATAGTTATAGTACTTAATATCTTTCTTTTAAGTCTTCTTTTCTTAAGTTACCTATAGCTTAGGCTTCTTTTCTCTAGTAGCACTTAGATCTATAGGTTCGCCTACGTTAGTAACTTTTACTAAGAAGCGTGCTCTTTAGTAGTATACTTATCTTTCCTTATTTTTAAACTGGTATAGTTTATTATTAATTCTCTTTACTAGTTAGAAATATAATACTAGGTCCCGCGATTACTCTATATATATTATTAATCTTCTTATTTCTATTTTTAATCCTCTATAGAACTTTACTATTATACTATAGTTGTTTTATACAACTTTATTTGAGAGCTATTAAAAGCTTAATATATATAAGGTAATAGATCCTAGTTAAACTAGGTTATAAAGTCTATCTTCTACTACTTATACTTTATCGATATCTCTAAATGCTAGTTTAAGTTTCTATTAGAAGTATATTAGACTTATAAATATTACCTTAGTTTTACTCTTCTAGTATTCTTCCGCGTAGTTCTTAAAATCTATTAGAAAGAACTAGAACTAGTCGAGTAGTTTACCTATTAAGTATACTCCTATAAATAGTACTTTCTCGTTCTTATATTAAATAATATCGAGGTTGGTATTAATATAAATTCTTGCTACTACTAGGAATCTTTTAAACTTAGACCTAGCTCTATTAAATTTATTAAGTAGTACTAGTTTAATTTATTATTAGTAATATATTATTAGTAGTACTCTTTTAACTTATTTAAGTTTTTAGATAATTCCTACTAGTTCCATTCTTTATTCGCTATTAACTATTCCTTATATTCTTTTAAGACTTTTAAGAAGGCTATTCTAAGTCTCCTTTCGGCTTCTTATCTATTTATCTACTAGAACTAGCTATTTCTATTATTATACTAATTCGTTTTACATTCTTATAAATATAGTTGTTGTACCTACCTCTAATAAGGTAGCTTTACTAGCTAATCCCGACATTCTACTTGCGTGAGTTTCCTATATTACTTACTAAAGGTATCTCTTTCCTTATAACTAGGGTAGTTAAAGTGTAACAGCCTCTAATTAGCTAGGTATAGGGTAGGATAATAATTAAGAATAATTATATACTATAAAATATATTTTTCTTATAGGCTTATAATAGAAGTATATAAGTAGAGTATATAAAAGATATTTAAGTTAACTATAAAGAGCTATAAAGATTAGAATTGTAAGGTTATTAAATACAATTTAGTTCCCTTATTATTTCTTCTTACTTAGTTACTTAGTTAACTAAGCAACTAAGTATACTTAGCTGCTTAGTTAACTAAGCTACTAAGTACGTTATATACCTTATATTAGCTTTATTCTTCTAGCTATATAGAGTTCTAGATCTTAATTAGGTCTAGTATAGGGGTTCCTATAAGAATGTCCGTAATAAAAAGGCTTTCTTCTAGCCTTTAAGAACGTATTTTTTAATATATTTATATATAAGAACTATTAAAAGACTTTTAAAGTAATAAGAATTATTCCTCTAAATATATAGGTTGTATTAGATTGCTTTAATATATAACTATATATCCTATTCTATCTAATATAAGGTAATAAATTAAGCCCGATTTATAATAGATTAGGTATAGTACTATAGTACTATACCCAAAATAGATTATTAAAAGGGGGTAATTCGTCTAACTATTACCCCTCTAATTTATTTATAACTAGTACTCTAACCGTAATACTTTATATATAAAAACTATTTAGTAGAATCTATTTATTCTACTTATAATACTATATTATCGTACCTATACTAGTATAAAGCTATAATAAGGCTAGAAGAATATAGTTCTACTAAGATATATAGACGCTCGAACCGAGGGCGTAATACTATATCTATAGTAGAAAGACCTGTATATAAGTAAGTAGAATAGTACTATTACTAGAGAATATTAAGAACTATTTCTACTATCTACCTAAGTACTATATTCTAATATATAAGGAATATATAACTACTATATTAAATATTAATATATATTTACAGTACTATTATAGTATAATAATAGAATAGAGGAGGGTAATTATTAAATATACTTATTAGTAGCTAATTAAACTAGTAAAGGATATTTAGCTACTTATACTATTTAGGCAACTAATACTAGAATTAGAAAAGCTACTAAATAGGTTCTAGTATAAGTAATTTAGATATTATATTACTACTAATATTAATATACTACGTATATATTTAAAGAAGAAGTATAAGTAGATATAAATAGGTAATAAAAGTAGGTTCTATTAGAAGATTAAAGTATAGATATTCTTTTAGACTGGCAGGCTGTAGTAATATTTTATTATTAATATAGACAGTTATAACTATAAACTAGTTATTTTCTATATAGAAACTAATATTATATATAATTAGTTAGCTAGGTTTAAACTTATAAAGTAGAGGGAAGAAGAAAAAGTATAGATTATAAATATAGAGGTAGTAAAGACTGATAAAACTAGGTAGTTTAAGTAGATAAGGTAGCTAGAATATCTAGTAAAGCGGAATTAAGTGTATCTCGCATATTAGATCTAGCTACCTAACTAAAATAAGGTGAAATTTTAGCGGGTAGTAAAGCTAGTCGAGTTATTAGTTAAGTAGAGTATTAGATAGTTATTATTACTCATATAAGAGATAAGATAGTAGTATAAAGGCGCTTAATAATACGAGGTAGATAGGTATCTACTTACTTAACTATAGAACCCTAAGAGTTAGGTAGTATATACTAGCTATATTATTAAGTTTATCTACTACTTTCTCTATATTATTACTAATAAAGAAGTTTAGGCTATATAGTTTAGCTATAGTAGTAACAGCGATAATAGTAATAATAATAGTATAATATTAGATAATAGCGCGAGTTTTAGGTCTAATAGAGTTAAAAGTAGTACTAATAGTAATAATAATAGTAATAGTAGCCTCTATTATAAATACTATAAGAAGAAAAAAATAGATTAGATAGAAAATGCGCGCGAGCTATTCTATTAGTAAAATAAATAGAAGAAACTAGTAATAGTACTATAGGTTATATTAGATAGAGATAGTAAAGATATTTAGCTTAAAATACTACTAGATATACTTATATTATTTATTTTTTAATTAATAGGTAATTAGCTGTTTAATAGTAAATTTATCTATTTTCTTATTATACTAGAAATTAATACTAAGATAAACCGCTTATATATAGTAAAGAACTACTTATATATACTACCTAATATAGTATACTATATACGCGTATAGGTATAGAAAAGCTACTTCTAGTATTAGAGCGTAATAAGTAGATAGACGAGGACTAAAAGTATTTTCTACTTATATAGTAGAAGTTTCTAGCTAATAGATTATTTAGTCTAATAAGTAAGATAATTAGCTTACTAGTATATAAAAAGTTTATTATACTAACAGCTAGTAATTTAGATAATACTTACTAGTTAAAGAATAAAAAAACGTTCTATTTTAATAGCTAGCTAATTTATATTAGCTAGTTCTATAAGATAGTATAGGATATAGTAGCTAAGGTAGAGAAGATACTCTAGTAGGAGCTGTATTAAACAGCTAGAGCTAAAGACTAGTTTACTATCTAGCTAGAGCAGCTTATTAATAATATTATATTTATATAGTAGAGTATATCTTTTATCTATTGTTATAATAATCAGCTTAATAATAGGCTTAAATAGATACTTACTTAGGCTAAATAGATAGAAGCTAGTTAGCAGCTCTAGTTAAAAGACAGCTTATAAAGTAAGTAGTAGATAAAGTAGTACTTATAGTAGGTAGATTACTTTTTAGAACTATTAATAGTTAGTATATATATAACTTTAGGGCAGTCTAAGTAAGGGTTAGAGATTATAATAATATAGTATTATAATAGAATACTATAGGACTATAATATCTTTATAGTAGATAGGTAGATTATAATAGTAGTCTACTATTACAAATTACAATTCTAGTAGAATAAGCTGAAGGTAGTACTACGCTTTCTACTACTACAGCTAGAATAGATAATAGTAGTATACTTAGCTTACGTACAGCTGTTTTAAGAATATCTAAATATTAAAGTATTTAGTAGTAGTTTTAGCAACTATATATAGGTAGATTAATATAGGCTATAAAAGATAGACTAACTAATATATATATTCAAGCGTAAGACTAGTAAATAAATAGATATTAAACTATATATACTAGACTACTAATATATAGCTATTAGTATTAGTAGAGAAGTAGTTAGAGAGTCGTTTAGTAAAGGATATTAGGATAAGATAGGGGAAGTTAAAGAAGCTAAAGTAGATAAAGAGGAAAAAAGTATACTAGAGCTATAAAATATATAAATAATATAGATAGGGATTAAAAACTATAATATACTAATTAATATTATTAAGTATCTTAGTATATATTTAATTAAAACGTTCCGGCCGCTTAATATACTATAGTATTACTTCTTAAAGCTTAATAGGGGTAAAGAGATACTAGAAGTAAGGTGGATAGGTAGTTAAGACTAGACTAGAGTAAGAAAGTAGTAGCAGCGTAATAATAATAGTAAAGGGTCTATAGTATAAGGAAAAGAGGTACGGGCTTAAAGTAGAAGAAAGAAAAAACTTTAAAAGGTAATATAGTAGATACTTAAGTAAAAAGAGGTTAACTTCTACTTAACTAAGTAAGAGTAAATAATATATATAGTACTAGGCGGGCAGATACTACTTATTATAGTACTTCTAACTAGTAGAGAGAAGAGCTTACTATTTACTATACTAGCTTACTTAAATTAATATAAGATAATAGTAGTAGTAGTACCGTATCGGGCGTTTATTAAAAACTTAGTTAAGCGGATTTAAGAAAGTAGGATTAATTATATAGAGTAGAAGTATAGTAAGAGTAATCTAGTAGTAATAGTAGTAGTTAGTATAGATATAGTAGGCGATATAATAAGTAATAGGAATTTTATTAGCTATATAGAGATATTTAATAATAAGAGGCTATTGCAGTAGATTATAGTAGATAAGTATTATCTTATCTTTATATTAAGTAACTAGTAGCTGAAGCTGGCGAAGTTAAAAAATCTACAGCTACTACTATATCCGGTAGTACTACTTATAGTAATACTACCGCTAGTATAAGAGGTTAAACTAAAAAAGAGTATACTAGTTTAGTATATAATATATATTTAAGCAAGTATAGTACAGCTAAATATATAATATTTAATATTATAGTATAAGTAAGAGTAGATATAAGAGATAGTATTAATAATATATTAGTAGCAGGTATAGTAGCTTAGAGAATAAAAGGAAAAAGAAGTAGTATACTACCGCAGTAAAGCGTAATATAAAGTAATAGCTAAAGTACTAGACAGTAGGTACTATTATACTAGAAATATAGAGTAAGCTAGGTAGTTAGAGGAATAGCTTAAAAAAGGTAGGCTTATAATAGCTACGTTAGTATTAGGTATAAAGGTAGATTTCCTATCTAATATAAAGTAACAAATCGGGCCCGATTTGTAATAGATTAAGTATAGTACTATAGCGCTATACCCGAAATAGGTTGTTAAAAGGGGGCGATTTGTCTAACTATTACCCCCCTAATTTATTTATAACTAGTACTCTAACCATAATACTTTATATATAAAAACTATTTAGTAGAGTCTATTTATTCTACTTATAATACTATATTATCGCACCCGTACTAGTATAGGGCTATAATAAGGCTAGAAGGATACAGTTCTACTAAAATGTATAAATACTCGAACTGAGGGTATAATACTATATCTATAGTAGGAAGACCTGTATATAAGTAAGTAGAATAGTACTATTACTAGAGGATATTAAGAACTATCTCTACTATCTACCCGAGCACTGCGTTCTAATATATAAGGAACACGTAACTACTATATTAAATATTAATATATATCTATAGTACTATTATAGTATAATAATAGAGTAGAGGAGAGTAATCGTCGAGTATACTTATTAGTAGCTAATTAGACTAGTAAAGAATATCTAGCTACCCGTACTATTCGGGCAACTAATACTAGAATTAGAAAAGCTACTAAATAAGTTCTAGTATAAGTAATCTAGATACTATATTACTACTAATATTAACGCGCTACGTATATATTTAAAGAAGAAGTATAAATAGATATAGATAGACGATAAAAGTAGGCTCTATTAGAAGATTAAGATATAAATATTCTTTTAGGCTGGCAGGCTGTAGTAATATTTTATTATTAATATAGGCAGCTATAACTATAAGCTAATTATTCTCTATATAAAAGCTAATATTATATATAATTAGTTAGCTAAGTTTAAGTTTATAAAGTAGAGGGAAGAAAAAAAGATATAGGTTATAGATACGAAAGTAGCAAAGACTAATAAGACTGGGTAGTTTAAGCGGATAGAATAGCTAGAGTATCTAACAAAGTAGAATCGAGTATATCTTATATATTAAATCCGGCTATCTAACTAAAGTAAGGTAAAACTTTAGTAGGTGGTAAAGCTAGTCGAGCTATTAGTTAAATAGAGTATTAGAGGGTTATTATCGCTTGTATAAGAGATAAGATAGTAGTTTAGAAGTACTTAATAATATAAGGTAGATAAGCGTCTATTTACTTAACTATAGAACTCTAAGAGTTAGATAGTATACGCTAGCTATATTATTAAGTTCGTCTACTACTTTCTTTATATTATTGCTAACGAAGAAGTTTAAGCTATATAGTTTAACTATAGTAGTAATAGCGATAATAGTAATAATAATAATAGTATAGTGTTAGATAATAGCGCAAGTTCTAGGTCTAGTAGAGCTAGAAGTAGTACTAATAGTAATAATAATAGTAATAGTAGCCCCTATTATAGATACTATAAGAAGAAAAAGATAGATTAGATAGAAGACGCGCGCGAGCTATTCTGTTAGTAAAATAAGTAGAAGAAACTAGTAATAGTATTATAGGTTATATTAGATAG
>ML986745.1:33627-45637 GCA_010094045.1 Lojkania enalia
AGCTTCCTTAACTAAATAACAACTTCTACTCTATATATATTATTGTACGTCTCTAGAACTATTAATTATTAAAGTATTACTAACGCCTCTTAGAAAAAATTACTTAATATACTACTCTACCCGCCTTCTAGAACCTTTTTAGAGGCTTTTTAAGTTATCTACCTTTAGGCTATACGCACGCTCGCCTATAGGTAGTATATAATATTTATCTTTTAGTTCCTAAAATTAAAAAAATGCGAGTATTATACCTTATAAAATAAAAAGTATAACCCTATACGAATTATATCTAATACTAGTAGAGTACTTACTACTAACGCACTTATAGATCCCCTCCTACTATAAGAAGGAGTTTCTAGTCCTCCGGGGCCATCTTAAACTATAGATAGTAGCCTAATACGTAGAGGATAAGAAGGATAAAAAAGTAGCCTTTAAGACTATTTTAGAATCTACTTATAGCCTAGTACTTATAGCCCAGGTTGTAAAGAGTTAGAAAACTAGCCTTTTTAAAGCTAGTATCTAGGTAGCTTTATTCTACTAGGGTACTAAATTGCTCTATTAGGTTTTAGCTCTAGAAGCTCTAGTATCTAGCTTTTAAGCTAATATTACGGCGCTTTTAGATAGTTAAGAATAAAGTAGAGGAGGTTTAGGGGGAGTCTAGAAGGAAAAAAGGGGAAGGAGGGTAGAAGAGAAGAGAACTAGAGAGGTATCTAATAGCCTGCTATTAGACCCTCTAGATTTTATAGAAGAGTAATTTCGGACCTATACTTTAGTTTTTAAATCTACTACTTAACTCTTATATATTATCGTCTACTAGGTAATCTATATTCTCTATACTATTCTTATATACCTTAATCTATTTAGTTAGGGCTTTTAGGGGTTCTAGCTAATTTAGATACTTATTATAAAAAGCTCTTAGCTTATAAAGTAAACCTATAAAATTTAAGGCTTTATATTAGACCGAGTCGGGATTATATTCTACCTATTTTATACGGTATTTAAGGGTTTTATAATATAGCTTACTAGCTAGTATATTCTTAACCTCCTACTCTTCTACTCTCTTAATAGCGATAGCGGGTGGTTTTAGAGCTTCTTACCCTGGTAGAAGGTTCTAGGGGTTCTTATACAGTAGGTTTAGTACGAAGATATTATATATTCTCAATTTTAGGGGTAATTATAGATAGTATAAGTTTCTAACCTATTCTAGTACTTTAAAAGATCCCTCCTATTAATAGGATAGCTTTCAGCTCGGTTTCTAGACTGTAAGGTTCTTAATATTTAGGTAGATTATATTACTAATCTACTAATTAATCGGTCGCTAATAACGGTTAATAATAGATTATATACGATCTTAAACCTTTTTAATATTAGCCTTTACAGTTTCCTAGGCTATATATATACGAATTACTAGAGCTAAAGCGTTTTTACGATTTAATTTATCTATTATAGTAATAGGATTAATAGAATATTTTTAATTCTAACTCTAATAGAGCTTAAATCTGTATAGAATCTAATATAGAGATATTCTAATAGTTGTATAGAGTAGAGTCGCTTATACTCGGTCGATTATAGGTAATAGAGAACTCTAGTTGTTCTAGTAGAAAGATACGAAAGGGCGTAGTCTCTAATTAATATACTTATTTATAATCTCTATCTATCTATTAGTCTTTTTATAATAAGTAGTAGATAGTTTAATTTTTACGTCTAAGATATAGTAGAATTTAGACTAGAAACTAGATATAAACTAAGGTCCTTAGTCTAAAATAATAGTTTCGGGCGTATAGCTAAAGTAGTATATCTATTAAATAAATAATTCGGCTATTCCCTATACGTTAATTATATAATAGTAGAGAATAGATACTACTTATTTATATAGGCGATTAATTACTACTATAATCTAATTATATCCGAACTTATCTATAGAGAAATTCTTAAAGTTAATATATAGGTACTATATTAGTTAATTTAGTATAAGAAGTAAGTAGATAAAACTTAGGGTTTAGGTTTATATTAGATAAGCTTTATAGTATAGGATATAATTCCATATATATCGTTTATAAGTAGCTTCTATACCCTTCTAGTAGTACTTCTAAGATAGTAACTAATAGGTTTTAGTAGCGCTTGGGTGTACAGAGGATACTTAGTTATAAGTTTCTTATATAAGCTATATATAAAGGCCTGAATCTAATAGAATATATAAGTAATTATTATAGAGGAGTAGTCCGTTTTCTATCTAATACTTATAGGGTAAAAGGGTGCGTTCCTATGTAAAGGAGGCTCGGTTTTCCTATAGTAATGTGTTAATCAACTCTAGAGAGTCTAGTAATATAACCTACTTCTAACCTTTAATAATATTTAGTATAGCTGCTTAAGTTATTATTTAAATAATATAGGACTAGGCTAATTCAGTATTAATTTAGGGGTAAAGTTAATACAGTCTAAATAGGACTTTTAACCGGTTATCAGTTTAAGCTACTTTTAAGTTTTCTATATCTTATTCACAATAACTAAAGATATCCACTCTAATATTATTCTTATCTAGAGTATACTCAATTCAGAACTAATACTAAGCTAATTCCTCAGTCTAATAAACTTAATAAGTATTAAGTACCTTTATAGTTATAAAATATTCGAGTAAGCGATAATTAGTATATACTAGAGTCCTAGTAGCTACTAAAATAAGTTCTACCCTCTATTACTTAAATATAGTAATAATTGCGAATAGTTTCTTATTATAGATCTTCTAGTTCAGTTTTAAACCGGATAGAACTTTACTATAGAATACTATAGGGTACTATTTTCCGTTAGAAAATTTCTATAATAGTACTCCTACAACTACTCTATTAGAAGCGTTAGTTTCCATTTTTGTTTCTAATATAGGGTTAAAGTAGTAGAGCGTAGGTATACTTAATAGAGCTAACTTTAATTTCTTAAAGATAATATTATATTCTAAAGTCTATATAAAAAAGGTTATAGAATTCTATAGTACGATAATTAGTTTTATAACACGCGAGAATTCTGGTACAAACTATTAATAGAATCTAGTAAAACCTAAGAAGGATTTTACACCTGTTATAGTAGTAGATAGCTACTAGTTATATAGTACTTCTACCTTTTCTAGATTAACTTTAAGACCTTTATTTAAGAGAATATAGCTAAGGTATTTAGTTCAGGTAATATAGAATTCGCTCTTCTTAATATCAACTTATAATTCTACTTAATATAATCTCTTAAGAACTTTCTTAACGTAGATAGCGTATATTACCTCGTCTTCTAAGTAGATAAGAATATTATCTAGATAAGCGATATAGAAGTTATCTAGGTAGTCGATTAGTACGTTATTTATATAGTACTAGTAAGTTACTAGACTGTTATATAATCTAAAAGGTAGAACTTTATACTTGTAGGTTCTGTATCGAGTCTAAAAGGTAGTATATTCTTTAAAACTAGGGTCTATTCTAATCTTATTAAAAGCTATACAAATATTAAACTTAGTAAAGATTACTACCTTAATAGGTTTAGATAGAAGTTTATCTATATATAGTATCGGATATATATTTTTATAGGTAAGAGTATTAAGTTTATAATAATTTATATAGATATATAGGTTGCTATTAGGTTTATAAATCTAAAGGATTAGAAATATAAAAGAGCTCCAACTCTACTTAATATACCTATACTATAGATTATCTATAATATACTTTTTAGTTACCTCCAGCTCTTTAATATTCTACTTATACAACAGGCTGTAACTATTAGGGAGGAGTTCCGTAAGAATAATCTTATAATTATAAGGGTAGTATTCTAGTAATTAATAAGCTATAGTTTTACTAAATATATCTTAATATTTATAGTATTCGGATAGTAATTAGAGATTTACTAGTACTTTATTTTTAGTCTTGTCTTCCAACTCTAGAGCTTACTTATCTTTAATTAGCTGCTCGATTTTGTTTAGAAACGTAGAGAAAAACTTGTTCTCTTTTCTCTTTATATTAAAGTAAAAAGTATTAGCTAAGATAAGAATAATAATAGAAGAATAGACTTTCTTTAGATTAGGTTTAGACTTTATTATATATAGGTATATAGAAGCTTTAAGCTTATTTAGACTATAGGTTATAAAAGACTAATATAGTTTTAGTAGTCTTAGTAGACCTTTAATATAATAAATAGTCGGACTATAAGACTACTAATACTAGTTCTTTTCCTATAGAGCATCGCGTTACTAGATATCTAGCTCTACCTCCTTATTATATACTAGCTAAGTTAATTATATAAGAAGAGAAGATAAAGGATTATAAGTAGTAAGATATTTAGAAGGCTATATAATCCGATTCTTATCCGTATCTAGCTAGAGTTGAAAATAATATAACTATTTAATACTAATAATATAATCCTAAATATCTAAATCTATAATAATAAATAGATAGTTTTAGATAGTTCTTCTATTAATTTATAGGTATAAGTAGATATACTAATTAACTAGGGTTTAAATTCGGTCCTAAAAGCCTTTAACGGTAATTTTAAAGGGTAAGCACTATATTAATATATATAGAGCTTAAGAGAGTAATCTAGCTATTATAAAATTAAGGAATAGGAAGTCTTAGGCGTTTATATTAATAAGGGTATTTAGTTATATATTAACGCCTTTTAAATATAAGATAGTAGAAATTTAGAAGTACTTTCCTCTAAATAAATATAATAAATTAATATTTGATAAATTATACTTATTTAAGCCTAAGATAGAGAGTTTTCTTAAGTATCTCTATTTCCCACCCGAGAACTATTTAGATAGTACTTATTTATGTCTAGAAACTCTTCTTCTTTAATCTTCTCTTATTTAACCTCTATCTTTTATACTCTAAAAACTATATATATATTCGCGAAGTATTCTAGTTTACTATAATTATAGTAATTACCTAGGGTTATATACCTTTTAGATGTAGAAGTCTTACTAGGTTATTAAGAAGCGATTGTAGTAGAATAAGGTATTAATACTAGAATAGATTAGGGTAGTATTAGATTATAGATTACCTTAGATAAACTCTTAGAAACCTTCTAGCACCAATCCGAATTTATTTTAGCTGCAACCTATAAGCTAGTAGTTTATTCTAAGAGGCTAAAAATACTCTTCCTTTCTATATTATAGGCTGTTAAGTAGGTAACTATAGTATTAAAGAAGCTTTTCTATATAAGCTTAAAGCTAAGGTTTAGTATCTTTAGGCTGGGGAGGATTTTATTCTATAGGTAGAAGAACTATTCAGATTAGAATACAGATCCCCTAATAGCTATACTAATAAAGCAAGCTTTAAAAGTTAGGAATACTTCTCCCTTATTTATCTTTAAGACCTAAAACGTCTATTACACCTCTATCTCTTTATTATCTATAATAAAATACGATTGTAGAAGTAAAATTATTTCTTTAGTATTCTTAAACTAATACTAGTCTAATTTAGCTAGGTATTTTAGCTCTAGATACTCTTTCGCAGTACTAGAGGTATATTCTTATACTAATGCTATATATATACGCTCTATTAGATAGTAATTTATATTAATCTTAAGTCGGTCTAGAATTAAAACTTACTATTATTTAAATATAGGTTTACTACTATTTATAAAACTTTTAATCTTAGGCGTATATTTAGTAAGGTAGGCTTAAAGGGGCTTAGAGGTAGCTAAAAGGTTTCTTACTAGGGGAGTTGTAAAAGTTTCTTAGCGTATTATTAGTTCTAATTTAGTAGTTTATAGAGGTTAATTAGAACTAATAGTTCTCTATTATATTAAGCATACAATCTCCTCTTATAAAATTACAATTTATTCCTCAAGGGTTAATTTACTCTAATTTTCCTCTAAATTAGATAGGTTCTTTATTATAGGCCTTATAGAGAGGGGTCCGCCTATTATAGGGCCCCCTATAAGAGGTAACAGTTGTTCTATACGTATAGATAGAAGTTTACTCTTACTATAACTTACGCGTATATTAGTTCTAGTATAGGAATTAGAAGGTAAATTATAGTTAGATATCAGCGGTTACCTCTAATTCTAATAGGTTATTAGTAGTCTCTAAGTTTCTACCTAGGCGTACTCTATACAGCTTTTCTAAAGGTAATTCTAATTATAGAGGATAGAAAGTTCTAAACCTAAAGGCTTTAATTAATAGAAGGTTTTTAAAATTCTATTTAGATAACTAAATAATTTAATATAATAGTATATAAATATTATAACCTAAACTAAATTAGGTATATCTTAAATTTAGATATAGTTAAATAAATAATCGATGCGATATTATTAAAGAGGCTGTTACTAGTAGGATTAAATTCTTCTATATAATATAACGGCGTAAGTAAGATAATAGGTCTAAATACGGTACAAATCTACTTAAAGGTATATAGGAGTATATAAGGGTTTAGGGACCTAAGAATTCTATTAACATCTATAAGCCTTATATAAAAGGATATAGAAGAACTACTAAGCTACTTATAAAGGAGTATACAACTATATACGGAAGGGAAAAGGAGCGGAGCTGGGGGTAGAATAAGATAAGCGAAAAGCTTTAGGATAAGGTTACATATAAAGCTTTTTATAGAACGATTTTTTCGCATCGTTATAATTATAGTTGTATATATACTAGGGCCTTATTTATATTAGGTTAGTTAGAGGTAGTAGCTTTAGTAAAGAGAGAGTATTAGAATCGCCGGTTCTTTAAATATAATAAATATATTCTTAGAAGTCTAATATAGTAATAAGATAAATCTATAAAAATAACTATATAGAATTTAATCTATTAAAGAAATCTTCTATCTTATATAGTTAGGTTTAAAACTACTAAACCTAGCTTATCTAGTCTATTAGGTTTATTAGGTCCGATCTACTATATCTAATACTTCTAATAGTATTGTATATATAGGTTATACTATACTTTATTATCTAGCTAATTATCTCCTTAGTTTTTATAGTCTTACTACTTACTTTTTAATAATTAGTTTCTAATATACATCTACCTATTATTACCTTATTAGTCCTTATCTGAGTTATCTTATATAGTAGCTAATATTAGATTAAGCTCTAGCTATAGGAGTAGTACTTTTTAGCGTTTTATATTTATAATATCTACTTCCCCTTCTATAAGTTTATCCTAAAGCTTTTTAATCTATTACTTTATCTATTCTATCTAAGTATAATATCTTACTATCTTTAGTAGTTTATTCTAACTTCTAATATATTCTGTATAGATATACTATAGTATTATATCTATATTTTTCCGTTCTAGGGTTAGTACTTTATATATTCTAGTAGGCCCTACTTAACTTATAAGTATAGCCCTATTTATCTTTTTTTCTCTTTCTACTATACTAAAGGTTTAACGCGAAAATACTTCTCTCTATAACCGTTATACTAGTTACTTAATTCTTTTATTAGGTATTATAATAGATCTATTTTACTATTATTTAAACTATTAGTCTATAAACTATAACTACTATAGTAATACTACTCTTTCTTCTATATATAGAGAGTATTTTTCTTAGAGTTTATCTTATAATCTTTCTTTAACCGAGGGTACCTTTTACTATTTTCTAGTAAATATATCGAAGGCTTATAAGAAGTCTACCTCTGCCTATTAAGATTTTGTAGCTACTAAGAAAGAGGAGATTTATTATCTTAAAGAATCTGCGTATTACTATTATATAATTCTTTCTTATCTAGGGTATATTAAAGAATACGTCTATTTTTTAAAGGAGTATAGTTTAGATCTTAGAAAATAAGAGGTATAGTTAATAGAAGAGTAAGAGAAGTTAAAGGAAGAGAAGAGGAGATTATAATAATGCGAAGAAATTGTTCTACGAAAAGCTTTATATATAATCTTATCCTAAAGCTTTTCGCTTATTTTATTCTACCCCTAGCTCCGCTCCTTTTCCCATTTGTATATAATTATATACTCTCTTATAAGTAGTTTAATAGTTCTTCTATATTCTTTTATATAAGGCCTATAAGTATTAATAGAATTTCTAGGTCCTTAAACTCCTACGTACTCTTATATACCTCTAAGTAGATTTATACTATATTTAGACTTATTATCTTACCTATACTATTATATTATATAGAAGAATTTAATACTACTAATAATAGCCTCTTTAATAATATTATATTAATTGTTTATTTAACTATATCTAAGTCTAAAATATATCTAATTTAGTTTAGATTATAATACTTATATACTATTATATTAAATTATTTAGTTATTTAAATAGAATTTTAAAAAATTTTTATTAATTAAAGCCTTTAGATTTAGAACTTTCTATCTTCTACAATTAGGATTACTCTTAGAAAAGCTGCGTAGAGTATACCTAGGTAGAAACTTAGAGACTACTAATACTCTATTAGAATTAGAGGTAACCGCTAATATCTAACTATAATTTACCTTCTAATTCTAATACTAGAATTAATATACGCGTAAGTTATAGTAAGAGTAAACTTCTATCTACATATATAAAATAACTATTACTTCTTATAGGGGGCTCTATAATAGAAGAACCCCTTTTAATAGGGTTTATAGTAAAGAACCTATCTAATTTAGAGGGAAATTAGAGTAAACTAACCCTTAAGAAATAAATTATAATTTTATAAGAGGAGATTATATGCTTAATATAATAGAGAACTATTAGTTTTAATTAACCTCTATAAACTACCAAATTAGTACTAATAATATACTAAGAAACTTTTATAACTCCTCTAGTAAGAAATCTTTTAGCTACCTTTAAGCCCCTTTAAGCCTATCTTACTAAATATATATCTAAGATTAAAAGCCTTATAAATAGTAGTAAACTTATATTTAAATAATAGTAAACCTTAATCCTAGACTAATTTAAGATTAATATAGATTACTATTAGATAGAGTATATATATATAGTATTAGTATAAAAATATACCTCTAGTACTATAAAAGGGTATCTAGAGCTAAAATACCTAGCTAAATTGGACTAGTATTAGTTTAAGAATGCTAAAGAAATAATTTCGGTTTTATAATCGTATTTTATTATAGGTAATAAAGAGATAGAGGCGTAATAAGCGTTTTAGGTCTTAAGAATAAATAAGAGAGAAGTGTTCCTAACTTTTAAAGCTCGCTTTATTAGTATAACTATTAGAGGATCTGTATTCTAATCTAAATAGTTCTTCTACTTATAGAATAAGATCCTTCCCAGCTTAAAGATACTAAACCTTAGCTTTAAGCTTATATAGAAAGGCTTCTTTAATACTATAGTCGCCTATTTAACAGCCTATAATATAGAAAGGAGAAGCGTTTCTAACCTTCTAGAAGAAACTATTAGCCTATAAGTTGTAGCTAAAATAAATTTAGATTAGTATTAGAAGGTTTCTAAGAGTTTATTTAAGATAATCTATAATCTAATACCGCTCTAATTTTCCCTAGTATTAATATCTCGTTCTACTATAATCGCCTCCTAATAACCTAGTAAGACTCTTATACCTAAAAGATATACGACTCTAGGTAATTACTATAATTATAGTAAACTAGAATATTTTATAAACGAATATATAGTTTTTAAAGTATAAGAGATAGAGGTTAAATAAGAGAAGATTAAAGAAGAAGAGTTTCTAGACGCAAATAAGTACTATCTAGATAGTTCTTAAATAGAAAATAGAGACGTTTAGAAAAACTCTCTATTTTAGATTTAAATAAGTACAATTTATTAAATATTAATTTATCGTATTTATTTAGAGGAAAATACTTCTAAATTTCTACTATTCTATATTTAAAAGGTATTAGTATATAACTAAACGCCTTTATTAATATAAATATCTAAAGCTTCTTATTTCTTAATTTTATAGTAGCTAGATTACTCTTCTAAACCCTATATATATTAATATAGTACTTACCCTTTAAAATTACTGTTAAAGGTTTTTAGAACCGAATTTAAACCCTAGTTAATTAGTATATCTACTTATATTTATAAATTAATAGAAGAACTATTTTAAATTATTTATTTATTATTTTAGATTTAGGTATTTAGGATTGTATTATTAGTATTAAATAGTTATATTATTTTCAACTCTAGCTAGATATAGATAAAAATCGGATTATATAGCCTTTTAAGTATCCTACTATTTATAATCCTTTACCTTCTCTTCTTATATAATTAATTTAGGTAGTATATAATAAGGAGATAGAGCTAGATATTTAGTAACATAATACTCTATAGGAAAATAACTAGTATTAGTAGTTCTACAGTCTGACTATCTATTATATTAAAGGTCTACTAAGACTACTAAAACTATATTAATCTCTTATAACTTATAGTCTAAATAAGCTTAGAGCTCTTATATACTAGTATATAATAAAGTCCGAATCCGATCTAAAGAAAGTCCGTTCTTCTATTATCGCTTTTATCTTAGCTAATACTTTCTACTTTAATATAAAGAGGAAAGAGAACGAGTTTTTCTCTACATCTCTATACAAAATCGAGCGGTTAATTAAAGATAAGTAAGCTTTAGAACTAGAAGATAAGGCTGAAAATAAAGTACTAGTAAATCTCCGATTACTATCTAAATACTATAGGTATTAGGATATATTTAGTAAAACTACAGCTTATTAATTGCCGGAATACTACCCTTATAATTATAAGATTGTCTTTATAAAACTCCTCTATAATAGTTACAGCCTATTATATAAGTAGAATATTAAAGAGTTAGAAGTAACTAAAAAGTATATTATAGATAATCTATAGTATAGGTATATTAAATAGAATTAGAGCTCTTTTATATCTCTAATCCTTTATATCTATAAATTTAATAGCAACCTATATATTTATATAGATTATTATAAATTTAATAGCAACCTATATATTTATATAGATTATTATAAATTTAATAGCAACCTATATATTCATATAGATTATTATAAATTTAATACTCTTATATGTAAAAATATATATCTAATACTATATATAGATAAACTCTTATCTAGACCTACTAAAATAGTAATCTTTACTAAGTTTAATATTTATACAGCCTTTAATAAGATTAGAATAAACTTTAATTTTAAAGAATATACTACCTTTTAAACTTAATATAGAACTTATAAGTATAAAGTTCTACCTTTTAAATTATATAATAGTCTAACAATTTACTAGTATTATATAAATAATATACTAATTAACTACCTAGATAACTTCTATATTACTTATCTAGATAATATTTTTATCTACTCTAAAGATAAGGTAATATATACTATCTACGTTAAGAAAGTTCTTAAGAGATTTTGTTAAGTAGGGTTATAAGTTAATATTAAGAAGAGCGAATTTTATATTACCTAAACTAAATACCTTAACTATATCCTATTAAATAAAAGTTTTAAGGTTAATTTAGAGAAGGTAGAAGTACTATATAACTAGTAGCTATCTACTATTATAACGGGTGTAAAATTCTTCTTAGGTTTTACTAGATTCTATTAATAGTTTATACTGGAATTCTCGTATATTATAAAGCTAATTATTATACTATAAAGCTTTATAACCTCTTTTATATAGACTTTAGAATATAATATTACTTTTAAGAAATTAAAGTTAGCCCTATTAAGTATACCTATATTCTACTACTTTAACCCTATATTAGAAATAAAAATGGAAACTAACGCCTCTAATAGAATAGTTGTAGAAGTATTATTATAGAAATATTCTAACGGTAAATAGTACCCTATAGTATTTTATAATAAGGTTCTATCTAGTTTAGAATTAAACTAGAAGATTTATAATAAGGAACTATTTATAATTGTTACTATGTTTAAGTAATAGAGAGTAGAACTTACTTCTATAGCTATATTATGAACGTTTATATATAGTTAGTTAATTATACTTTAAGTAGTTAACTCTATTACTAATATATTCTACCATTAAAGCGGCTAAACTATTAAAGCGGCTACTTTTTCTTAGCGCAACGAATACTATATATAAAAAGTTAATTTACTTAATACTAATAAGAGATTCTATATATAATATACTTT
>ML986745.1:61012-71581 GCA_010094045.1 Lojkania enalia
CTATATTCTAGTAAAATATATCCCTTACTACTATATTTATAATAGTATCTTTTATAGTAGTATCTTTCTTATTTATTAGAATCTATAAGTATATAGTTAGAAGTATTAAGTTTTATAGTATTTAAGTTCTTCTAGTAAATAGTATAATACTTTAGTTATTTATAGTAGTTACTAGGTAGGTAATATAGGTTAGTATTATATAGGGAAATTAGGTTAGTATAGTTATTTAGGGTACTAAATATTATAATACCTATTATAGTATAGTAGAGTTTATTAAAAAGAGAATATTAGAGATATATAATTTATCCAATCTTATTTAGTTTAGTATCTATAATTAGGTATTAAAATTTAGTAAAGTAAGTAGAGAACCTACTTTAACCTTATTTTAAGGTTTTTAGCTTACTCTATACTATAGTCTTCTTATTCTAGTTGTTATAGGTAGATTCTAAGAAGGCGACTAAGCTGTTTATAGAGTTAATACTCTTATCTATTAATAGGTTAACTAATATTACTAGATCTTATTCTAGGCGGGAATAGATATATAAAAGGCGGGTATATTTAGTTAGATATTAGTTAATATTTCCTTCTAGTTTATAGTAGAACTTTCTAATAAAGTATAAAAGCTCTAAACATTTACTAGAAAATATTAGAGGGTTAAATAAATAGTTAGAATAGAAATATAGGTTATATATAGTTTTAGGTAGATTAGAAGTTAATATAGGTATCTATTTAGAAGTTAGAGTTATAGGCTAAGTTAGGCTAAGAGCGGGTAATAGTTCTATTACTATTAATATACTAGTAGCTAGTAGAAGAGTAGTTATTTAACAGCTACTAAATTCTCTTTATATTACTTTAAGGTCTAACTTATAGCAGTTCTCCTAGATTACTAAAGCCTCTACTAGTATCTTATTCTTCTATTATAAAGAGTCTAGTTTACTCTAAATCTTTTTAATTATATTAATAAGCGTATTCTCGTTTATAATATATAATAGTAGATAATATAATATAATATTTTAAATATTTACGTATAGTTAATTAATCGTACTTTAAATAGTTAACTCTATTACTATATATTATATATAAATATTAAAATATTATATAAAGAATAGAGATATCTATATTATATAAGTTTTTATAGAAGCTAGGTCTATACTACTATATAGGCTAGCTAGGTTAGTAAAACCTTCCTCTATTATAATTATAATAAGTCGGTTATATTCTAGCTAATAGCTAATAGCTATTACTAGCAGCTAGTTTAGGTATTATAGTAAGAGTAGTATAAGTATAAAAGTGTCGTAATATTACTATAATAATAACTTTTTAGTAAAAGTAGGCGACTTATTTAGGTAGGCGACTCGCTTGTAAAATATATTACTAGCTAATATATAGGCTAATTATACTTACTATAAAAACCTTATTTAATATTATATTAATATATAAATATATTTCTATAAATAATTATATATATTAGTTTATACTAATAAATACCTTTTTAAAGAAATTTCTTTATACTAGAACCTATTTATAATAGTTCTAATTCCCTCTTAAACTAGTATAGATAGGGACTATTAGCTTATAAGACGGGGGGTAGAATAATAATTTAAAGAAATTATTCTATAAAAAGCTTTATATATATTCTTATTCTAAAGCTTTTTACTTATTATTATAAGAGGCTACAAGTAGGGATAATAAGGCTTATTAACGCTTAGTATTATATACTACATATAGATCTTAGGTGTTATATAAGAGGATAGCTAAGGAGTAAGCTAAACGCGAGGCAAGTAGGAAGATAAAGAAGAAGAAGAAAATATATATACTAAAGCGAGCGTGCTATATATAGGTATTAGGGGGAACGCGAGGATACTATAACAGTACTCCCCTCTTTAGAAAGTAGCTGTAATTAATAATTATAGCTGTAATATAGGAACCTAGTATAACTAGTTATCTATTTTATATAGGGTAGAACTATTTCTAGCTGGCTAGCGTTTAGTATAATAAGTAATATACTAAATAAGCTTAATATAGTCGTCGTATTACTAATAGAACGGGGAACTAGCGTTTAGTATAACAAGCGATATACTAAACAAGCTTAATATAATCGTTGTATTATTAATAGAACGGGGAGTTATTTAACTCTTTAAAGAGCTAGCAGAACGAGAACTAACGTCTAGTATAATAAGTAATATACTGAATAAGCTTAATATAGTTATATTATTAACGGAACAGAGAGTTGTTTAACTCTTTAAGGAGCTAGCGGAACAGGAACTAGTATCTAGTATAATAAGCAATATACTAAACAAGCTTAATATAGTTATTATATTACTAATAGAATAGGGAACTAGTATCTAATATAACGAGTAATATATTAAATAAGTTTAATATAGTTATCGTATTACTAATAGAATAGGGAGTTGTTTAACTCTTTAAGGAGCTGGCGGAATAGGAACTAGCGTCTAGTACGATAAGTAATATACTAAACAAGCTTAATATAGTTGTTATATTACTAATAGAATAGGAAACTAGTATAAAGAGAAGCTGGCGGAATAAGAAGCGAAGACTATAGTAGAGAGAGAATAATAGCGCGTCGAGGGAGGACGATAGTATATTAAGGGAGGACGATAGTATATCGAGGGAGGACGATAGCTAGTTCTAGAGCTCCTACTACTGCTATTATACGAGTAGTAGGATAGCTGTTAGGCTGGTATTCTAGCTAGATATTACTAGAAAGGAAGAAAAAATCCGAACGGGGAATAATAAAGATCTCTATTTAAAGATCTATAGTAGCTGTCTAGCTACTATCGCTGTATAACTAGGCGAGCTATCCTAATATTATAAGAGGCTATAAGTAGAAATGATAAGGCTTATTAACGCTTAGTATTATATACTATATACAGATCTCAGGTGTCATATAAGAGGATAGCTAAGGAGTAAGCTAAACGCGAGGTAAGTAGGAAGATAAAGGAGAAGAAGAAAGTACATACAATAAAGCGAGCGTGCTATATATAGGTGTTAGGGGGAACGCGAAGATACCGTAACACTTATCTTATTCTACTTCTAGCTCTACCTCTTTTTCTATCTTTATATAATTATATACTCCTTTATAAGTAGTTTAATAGTTTTTTATATCTTTTTATATAAGGTCTATAAGTATTAATAAAATTTCTAGGTCTTTAAACTCTTATATACTTCTATATACCTTTAAATAGATTTATACTATATTTAGACCTATTATTTTACCTATACTATTATACTAGTTTTTAAAGTAGCCTATAATTAATTAATTATAAAGGCTAATATTTGTATAAACTTTTAAGGTACTAGAATAGTACTATATAATTTAAAAGTAGTACTATTAAAACTTAGTATTAAACTATATACGCTAATACTATCTATATTAGAGACTACCCTTTAAGAAGCTAAAATATCTAGTAATATATATAAATTAGAGGCTTAATTAATAATAATTTATAGTAGAATTTAATAATATTAAAACTTATTACTTATATTAATTATCGTAGCTTTTAATTAGCTTTAAAAGAATACTATAATAATAATATATTTAATCGTGTTAATGTAATAATATAAAGAAATCGTTCTACAAAAAGCTTTATATATAACCTTATCCTAAAGCTTTTCGCTTATCTTATCCTACCCCTAGTTCTACCCCTTTTCCCTTCCGTATATAGTTATATACTCCCTTATAAGTAGTTTAGTAGTTCTTCTATATTCTTTTGTATAAGGCCTATAGGTGTTAATAGAATTCTTAGGTCCCTAAACCCCTACGTACTCCTATATACCTCTAAGTAGATTTGTACCGCATTTAGACCTATTATCTTACCTATACTATTATATTATATAGAAGAACTTAATACTACCGGTAATAGCCTCTTTAATAATATTATATCGATTATTTATTTAAATATGTTTAAGTTTAAAATATACCTAATTTAGTTTAGGTTGTAATATTTATATACTATTATATTAAATTATTTAGTTACTTAGATAGAATCTTAGAAATCTTCTATTAACTAAAGCCTTTAGATTTAGAACTTCCTATCTTCTATAATTAGGATTGCCTTTAGAAAAGCCGCGTAGAGTGCGCCTAGGTAAAAACTTAGAGACTACTAATAACTTATTAGAATTAGAGGCAACCGCTGATATCTAACTATAATTTACCTTCTAATTCTTATACTAGAATTAATATACGTATAAGTCGTAGTAAAAGTAAACTTCTATCTACGCGTATAGAATAACTGTTACCTCTTATAGAGGGCCTTATAATAGGCGGACCCCTCTCTATAAGGCCTGTAATAAAGAACCTATCTAATTTAGAGGGAAATTAGAGTAAACTAATCTTTAAGAAATAAATTGCAATTTTATAAGAGGAGATTATATGCTTAATACGATAGAGAACTATTAGTTCTAATTAACCTCTATAAACTACTAAATTAGAACTAATAATATACTAAGAAACTTTTATAACTCTCTTAGTAAGAAACCTTTTACCTACCCCTAAGCCTCTTTAAGTCTACTTTACTAAATATACGCCTAAGATTAAAAGCTTTATAGATAGTAACAAACTTATATTTAAATAATAGTAAGCTTTAATCTTAGACTAACTTAAGATTAATATAGATTACTATCGGATAGAGTATATATATATAGTATTAGTATAGAGATATACCTCTAGTACTGCGAAAGAGTATCTAGAGCTAAAATACCTAGCTAAATTAGACTAGTATTAGTTTAAGAATGCTAAAAAAATAATTTTACTTCTACAATTATATTTTATTATAGGTAATAAAGAGATAGAAGCGCGATAGGCGTTTTAGGTCTTAAGGATAAATAAAAGAGAAGTATTCTCAACTTTTAAAGCTTGCTTTATTAGTACAGCTATTAGGGGATCCGTATCCTAATCTAAGTAGTTCTTCTACTTATAGGATAAGATTCTCTCCAGCTTAAAGATACTAAACCTTAGCTTTAAGCTTATATAGAAAAGCTCTTTTAATACTATAGTTGCCTACTTAACAGCCTACGATATAGAAAGGAGGAGTATTTCTAACCTTCTAGAATAAACTATTAGCTTATAGGTTATAGTTAAAATAAATTCGGATCGGTACTAGAAGGTTTCTAAGAGTTTATTTAAGGTAATCTATAATCTAATACTACTCCAATCTACTCTAGTATTAACACCTTATTCTACTATAATTGCTCCTTAACTACCTAGCAAGACTCTTATACCTAAAAGGTATACTACTCTAGATAATTACTATAACTATAGTAAACTAGGATACTTCGTAAATAAATATATAGTCTTTAAAGTATAAGAGATAGAGGTTAAATAAGAGAAGATTAAGGAAGAAGAGTTTCTAGACGCAAGCAAGTACTACTTAAATAGTTTTTAGGTGGGAAATAGAAACATTTAAGAAAACTCTCTATTTTAGGCTTAAGTAAGTATAACTTATTAAATATTAATTTATCGTATTTATTTAGAGGAAAGTACTTCTAAATCTCTACTATTCTATATTTAAAAGGCGTTAGTATATAACTAAACGCTCTTATTAATACTAGTACTTAAAGCTTCCTATTCTTTAATTCTATAGTAGTTAGATTACTATTCTAAGCTCTATATATATTAGTACAGCGTTTACCCTTTAAAATTACTGTTAAAGGTTTTTAGGACCGAATCTAAACTCTAGTTAATTAGTATATCTACTTATACCTATAAATTAATAGGAGAACTATCTAAAACTACCTATTTATTATTATAGATCTAGGTATTTAGGATTGTATTATTAGTATTAAATAGTTATATTATTTTCAACTCTAGCTAGATATAGATAAGAATTAGATTATATAGCCCTTTAAGTATCCTACTACTTATAATCCTTTACCTCCTCTTCTTATATAATTAACTTAGCTAGCACACGATAAGAAGGTAAAGCTAGATATTTAGCGACGCGACGCTCTATAGGAAAAGGACTAGTATTAGCAGTCCTACAGTCCAACTATCTATTATATTAAGGGTCTACTAAGACTACTAAAACTATATTAGTCTCTTATAACTTATAGTTTAAATAAGCTTAGAGCTCCCGTACGCCCGTATATAATAAAGTCTAAACCTAATCTAAAGAAAGTCTATTCTCCTATTATCGCTCTTATCTTAGCTAATACTTTCTACTTTAATATAAAGAGAAAAGAGAACGAGTTTTTTTCTACGTTTCTATACGAAATTAAGCAGCTAATTAAAGATAAGTAAGCTCTAGAACTGGAAGACGAGGCTGAAAATAAAGTACTAGTAAATCTCCGATTACTATCTAAATACTATAAGTATTAGGATATATTTAGTAAAACTGCGGCTTATTAATTACTAGAATACCACCCTTATAATTATAAGATTATCCTTATAGAACCCCTCTCTAATAGTTACAGTCTATTATATAAGTAAAATATTAAGGAGCTAGAGGCAACTAAGAAGTATATTATAGATAATCTATAGTATAGGTATATTAAGTAGAGTTGGAACCCTTTTATATCTCTAATCCTTTATATCTATAAACTTAATAGTAACCTATATATTTATATAGATTATTATAAACTTAATACTCTTATCTATAAAAACGTATATCCGATACTATATATAGATAAACTCTTATCTAGACCTACTAAAGTAGTAATTTTTACTAAGTTTAATATTTATGCAGCCTTTAATAAGATTAGAATAGACCCTAGTTCTAAGAAATATACTACCTTTTAGACTTAATATAGAACCTATAAGTATAAAGTTCTACCTTTTAGATTATATAACAGCTTAGTAACTTACTAGTACTATATAAATGATATACTAATCGACTACCTAAATAACTTCTATATTACTTATCTAGATAATATTTTTATCTACTCTGAAGATAAGGTAATATATACTATCTACGTTAAGAAAGTTCTTAAGAGATTACATTAAGTAGAGTTATAAGTTAATATTAAAAAGAGCGAATTCTATATTACCCGAACTAAATATCTTAGCTATATCCTCTTAAATAAAGGCCTTAAGGTTAATCTAGAGAAGGTGGAAGTACTATATAACTAGCAGCTACCTACTATTATAACGGGTGTAAAATCCTTCTTAGGTTTTACTAGATTCTACCAACAGTTTGTACTAGAATTCTCACGTATCGTAAAGCTAATTATTATACTATAAAGCTTTATAACCTCTTTTATATAAACTTTAAAATATAATATTACCTTTAAGAAATTAAAGTTAGCTCTGTTAAGTATACCTACTCTCTACTACTTTAACCCTGCGTTAGAAATAAAAATAGAAACTAATACCTCTAATAGAATAGTTGTAAGAGTACTATTATAAAAATATTCTAACGGAAAATAGTATCCTATAGTATTTTACAGTAAGATTCTATCCGGTTTAAAACTAAACTAGAAGATCTATAATAAGAAACTATTCGTAATCATTACTACGTTTAAGTAATAGAGGGTAGAATTTACTTCGGTAGCTACTAGAACTCTAGTATATACTAATTATCACTTACTTAAATATTTTATAACTATAAAAGTACTTAATACTTATTAAGTTTATTAGACTAAAAAATTAGCTTAATATCAGTTCCGAATCGAGTATACTCTAGATAAGAATAATACTAGAGTAGATATTCTTAGTTATTATAAATAAGATATAAAAAACTTAAAAGTAGTTTAAACTAATAACCGGTTAAGAATTCTACTTAAACTATATTAACTTTACCCCCGAATTAATACCGAATTAGCTTAATCCTATATTATTTAAATAATAACTTAAGCGGCTATACTAAATATTATTAAAGGTTAGGAGTAGATTATATTACTAGACTCTCTAGAGTTAATCGACATATTACTATAGAAAAACTAAGCCTCCTTCGTGTAGGAACGTATACTTTTACTTTATAAGTATTAGATAGAGAATAGACTACTCCTCTACAACAATTGCTTATATATTCTATTAGATTTAGGCCTTTATATACAACTTATATAAGAGACTTACAACTAAGTATTCTCCGCACACCTAAGCGCTACTAAAACCTATTAATTACTGTCCTAGAAGTACTACTAGAAGGGTATAAAGGCTACTTACAAACGATATATATAGAATTACATTCTATACTGTAAAGCTTATCTAATATAAACCTAAACTCTAGGTTTTATCTATCTACTTCCTATACTAAATTAACTAATATAGTATCTATATATTAACTTTAAGAATTTTCTTATAGATAAGTCCGGATATAATTAGATTATAATAGTAATTAATCGCCTGTCTAAATAAGCTATATCTATTCTCTACTATTATATAATTAACGCACAGAGAATAGCCAAATTATTTATTTAATAGATATACTACTTTAGCTATACACCCAAAACTATTATTTTAGACTAAAAACCTTAGTTTATATCTAGTTTCTAGTCTAAATTCTACTATATCTTAGGCGTAAAGATTAAACTATCTACTACTTATTATAAAGAGACTAACGGATAGATAGAGATTATAAATAAGTATATTAATTAGAGACTGCGCCCTTTCGTATCCTTCTATTAAAATAACTAGAGTTCTCTATTACTTATAATCGACTAAATATAAGCAACTCTACCCTATATAACTATCAGAATATCCCTATATCAGATCTTATATAGATCTAAGCCCCGTTAGAGTTGGGATTAGAAATATTCCGTTAATTCTATTACTATAATAGATAAATTAAATTGTAAGAATATTTTAGCTCTAGTAACTTATATATATACAGCCTAGGAAACTATAAAAGCTAATATTAAAAAGGCTTAGGATCGTATATAATCTATTATTAACTATTACTAGTAACTAATTAATTAGTAGATTAGTAATATAGTCTATCTAAATACTAAGAACTTTACGGTTTAGAGACTAAGCTAAAAGCTATCTAATTAATAGAAGGGCCCTTTTAAAGTACTAGAATAGGTTGGAAACTTATACTATTTATAACTACCCCTAGGGTTGAGAATATATAATATCTTTATACTAAACCTGCTGTATAAGAACTTTTAGGACTCTCTATTAGGGTAAGAAGCTCTAAAACTACCCGCTATCGCTATTAAAGGGGTAGAAGAGTAGGAGGTTAAGGAAATACTAGCTAGTAAGCTATATTATAAAACCCTTAAATACCGTGTAAAATAGGTAGGATATAATCTTAACCTAGTCTAGTATAAAGTCTTAAATTTTATAGGTTCGCCTTATAAGCTAAAAGCTTTTTATAGTAAGTATCTAAATTAGCTAAGACCCTTAAAAGCCTTAACTAAATAGATTAAGATATATAAAGATAGTATAGAGAATATAGATTACCTAGTAGACGATAATATATAAGAGTTAAGTAGTAGATTTAAAAACTAAAGTATAGGCCCGAAATTACTCCTCTATAGAATTTGGAGGGTTTAATAGTAGGCTGTTAGATACCTCCCTAATCCTCTCTTCCTCTACCCTCCTTCCTCTTTTTTCCCTCTGGACTCCCCCTAAACCTCCCCTACCTTATTTTTAGCCGCCTAAGAGCGCCGCGATGTTAGTTTAAAAACTAGATACTAGAGCCTCTAAAGCTAAAACCTAATAGAGCAACTTAGTACCCTAGTAGAATAAAGCTATCTAGATACTAGCTATAAGAAGGCTATCTTTCTAACTCTTTACAACCTAGGCTATAAGCGTTAGGCTGTAAGTAGACTCTGAAATAGTCTTAAAGGCTACCTTTTTATCCTCCTTATCCCCTACGTATCGGGCTGCTGCCTATAGTTTAAGATAGCTCTAGAGGACTAGAAACTTCTCCTTATAATAGGAGGGGATCTATATGTATATTAGTAGTAAATACTCTACTAGTATTAAATGCGATTCGTACGGGGTTATACTTTTTATTTTATAAGGTATAATACTCGCATTTTTTTAATCTTAGAGACTAAAAGATAAATATTATATGCTGCCCGCGGGCGAATGTATATATAGTTTAAAGGTAGATAACCTAAAAGGCCTCTAAAGAGGCTCTAAGAGGTAGGCGGAGTAGTATATTAATTAATTTTTTCTATAAGGCGTTAGCGATACTTTAATAATTAATAGTACTAGGGACGCGTAATAATATATATAGAGTAGAAGTTATTGTTTAGTTAAGGAAGCTTAGCTGATAGTAACCTGGTAATATATTAAGGCTAGTAAACGCTTATTACTATACGCGACAAAATTGCAATATTAATAAACTATTATAATAGTAGTTACCAGCTGATATATAGGTTAATTATACTTACTATAAAAATCTTACTTAATATTACGTTAATAAACGCATCTCTATAGGTAACCGCGTATATTAGCTCTTACCGGTAAATACCTCCTCGAAGAAATTTCTTTATACTAGAACCTATTCGTAACAGCCCTAATTCCCTCCCAAACCAGCGTAGATAGGGACTATCAGCCTATAAGAAGGGGGGTAGTATAATAATGTAAAGAAATTGTTCTACGAAAAGCTTTATATATAACCTTATCCTAAAGCTTTTCGCTTATCTTATCCTACCCCC
>ML986746.1:52172-75214 GCA_010094045.1 Lojkania enalia
ACCTATTAAATAAATAATTCGGCTATTCCCCTTGCGTTAATTATATAATAGTAGGGGATAGATACCGCTTATTTAGACAGGCGATTAATTACTACTATAATCTAATTATATCTGGACTTATCTATAGAGAAATCCTTAAAGTTAATATACAGGTACTATATTAGTCGATTTAGTATAGGAAGTAGGTAGATAAAACCTAGGGTTCGGGTTTATATTAGATAAGCTTTACGATATAGGATGTAATTCTGTATATATTGTTTATAAGTAGCCTCTATACCCTTCTAGTAGTACTTCTAGGATAGTAACTAATAGATTTTAGTAGCGCTTAGGTGTGCGGAGGATACTTAGTTGTAAGCCTCTTATATAAGTCGCGTATAAAGGCCTGAATCTAATAGAATATATAAGTAATTATTATAGAGGAGTAGTCCGTTCTCTATCCGATACTTGTAGAGTAGAAGTATACGTTCCTGCGTAAAGGAGGCTCAGTTTTCCTATAGTAATACGTCGATCAACTCTAGAGAGTCTAGCGATATAACCTACTCCTAGCCTTTAATAACGTTTAGTATAGCCGCTTAAGTTGTTGTTTAGGTAATATAGGACTAGGCTAATTCGGTATTAATTCGGGGGTGAAGTCGATGCGGTTTAAGTAGGACTCTTAACCGGTTATCAGTTTAAGCCGCTTTTAAGTTTTCTATATCTTGTTCGCAACAACTGAGGATATCTACTCTAATATTATTCTTACCTAGGGTATACTCGATTTAGAACTGATATTAAGCTAATTCCTCAGTCTAACGAACTTAACAAGTATTAAGTACCTTCGTAGTTATAAAATATTCGAGTAAGCGATGATTGGTGTATACTAGAGTCCTAGTAGCTACCGAAGTAAGTTCTACCCTCTATTACTTAAACATAGTAATAATTGCGAACAGTTCCTTATCGTAGATCTCCTAGTTTAATTCTAAACCGGATAGAACCTTGCTATAAAATACTATAGGGTACTATTTTCCGTTAGGATGTTTCTGTAATAGTATTCCTGCAACTATTCTATTAGAGGCGTTAGTTTCTATTTTTATTTCTAACGCAGGGTTAAAGTAGTAGAGTGTAGGTATACTTAATAGGGCTAACTTTAATTTCTTAAAGGTAATATTACATTCTAAAGTCTATACGAAAGAGGTTATAGGGCTCTATAGTACGATAATTAGCTTTGCAACACGCGAGAATTCCGGTATAAACTGTCGATAGAATCTAGTAAAACCTAAGAAGGATTTTACACCCGTTATAGTAGTAGGTAGCTACTAGTTGTGTAGTACTTCTACCTTCTCTAGATTAACCTTAAGGCCTTTATTTAAGAGGATGTAGCTAAAGTATTTAGTTCGGGTAACATAGAATTCGCTCTTCTTAATATTAACTTATAACCCTACTTAACGTAATCTCTTAAGAACTTTCTTAACGTAGATAGCATATATCGCCTCGTCTTCAAAATAGATAAAGATATTATCTAGGTAAGCAATATAGAAGTTATCTAGGTAGTCGATTAGTACGTCGTTTATATAGCGCTGGTAAGTTACTAGACCGTTATATAATCTAAAAGGTAGAACTTTATACTTGTAGGTTCTATATTGAATCCGAAAGGTAGTATATTCTTTAGAACTAGGGTCTATTCTAATCTTGTTAAAGGCCGCGCGAATGTTAAACTTAGTAAAGATTACTACCTTAGTAGGTTTAGATAAGAGTTCATCTATACGTGGTATCGGATATACGTTCTTACGGGTAAGAGTATTAAGTTTACGATAATCTACGCAGATATACAGGTTACTATTAGGTTTACGGACGTAAAGGATAGGAGATATAAAGAAGCTCCGACTCTACTTAATATACCTATACTATAGATTATCTATAATATACTTCTTAGTTACCTCCAGCTCCTCAACGTTTTACTTATATAACGGGCTGTAACTATTAGGGAGGGGTTCCGTAAGGATAATCTTATAATTATAAGAGTAGTATTCTAGTAATTAATAAGCCGCAGTTTTGCTAAATATATCCTAATACTTATAGTATTTAGATGGCAATCGGAGATTTACCAGTGCTTCGTTTTCAGCCTCGTCTTCCAACTCTGGGACTTACTTATCTTTGATTAGCCGCTCAATTTCGTATAGAGATATAGAGAAAAACTCGTTCTCTTTCCTCTTCATATTAAAGTAGAAAGTATTAGCTAAGATAAGAGCGATAATAGAAGAATAGACTTTCTTCAGATCGGGTTCGGACTTTGTTTTATACAGGCGTATAGAAACTCTAAGCTTATTTAGACTATAGGCTATAGAAGACTAATATAGTTTTAGCAGTTTTAGTAGACCCTTAATATAATAGATAGTTAGACTGCGGGACTACTAATACTAGTCCTTTTCCTATAGAGCGTCGCGTCGCCAGATATCTAGCTCTACCTCCTTATCACATACTGGCTAAGTTAATTATATAAGAAGAGGAGGTGAAGGATTATAAGTAGCAGGATACTTAGAGGGCTATATAATCTGATTCTTATCCGTATCTAGCAGGAGTTAAAAACAATATAACTATTTAATACCAATAATACAATCCTAAGTACCTAGATCTATAACAACAAATAGGTAGTTTTAGATAGTTCTCCTATCAATTCGCAGGTGTAAGCGGATATACTAATTAACTAGAGTTTAGATTCGGTCCTGAAAACCTTTAATAGTGATTTTAAAGGGTAAGCGCTGTATCGATATATATAGGGCTTAGGAGAGTAATCTAGCTACCGTAGAATTAAGGAACAGGAAGCTTTAGGCGCTAGTATTAATAAGGGCGTTTAGTTGTATACTAACGCCTTTTAAACATAGAATAGTAGGGATTCGGAAGTACTTTCCTCTAAATAAATACGACAAATTAATGTTTAATAAATTATACTTACTTAAGCCTAGGATAGAGAGTTTTCTTAGGCGTCTCCGTTTCCCACCCGAGAACTATCTGGGTGGTACTCGTTTACGTCTAGGAACTCTTCTTCCTTAATCTCCTCTTATTTAACCTCTATCTCTTATATTTTAAAGACTGTATATTTATTCGCGAAGTATTCTAGTTTACTATAGTTATAGTAATTACCTAGGATTATATATCTTTTAGATGCGGGAGTCTTACTAGGTTGTTAAGGAGCGATCGTAGTAGAATGAGGTGTTAATACTAGAGTAGATCGGGGTAGTATTAGATTATAGGTCACCTTAGATAAACTTTTAGAAACCTTCTAGTACCGATCCGAATTTATTTTAGCTGCAACCTATAGGCTGGCAGTTTATTCCAGAAGGTTAGGAACGCTCCTCCTTTCTATATTATAGGCTGTTAAGTAGGCGACTATAGCATTAAAGGAGCCTTTCTATATAAGCTTAAAGCTAAGGTTTAGTATCCTCAGGCTGGGGAGAATCTTATCCTATAGGTAGAAGAACCACTTAGATTGGGGTACGGATCCCCTAATAGCTGTACTAATAAAGCGAGCTTTGAAAGTTGGGAACGCTTCTCTCTTATTTATCTTTAGGACCTGAAACGCCTGTCGCGCCTCTATCTCTTTATTACCTATAATAAAATACGATCGTAGAAGTAAAATCATTTCTTCGGCATTCTTAAACCGATACTGGTCCAATTCAGCTAGGTATTTTAGCTCTAGATACCCTTTCGCAGTACTAGAGATATATCTCTATACTAACGCTATATGTATACGCTCTATCCGATAGTAATCTATATTAATCTTAAGTCGGTCTAGGATCAAGGCTCGCTATTATTTAAATATAGGTTCGTTGCTATCCGTAAGGCTTTTAATCTTAGGCGTATATTTAGTAAGGTAGGCTCGAGGGGGCTTAGGGGTGGCTGAGAGATTTCTTACTAGGGGAGTTACAAAAGTTTCTTAGTATATTATCGGTTCTAATTCGGTAGTTTATAGAGGTTAATCGGGACTAATAGTTCTCTATTATATTAAGTATACAATCTCCTCTTGTAAAATTGCGATTTATTCCTTAAGGGTTTATTTGCTCTAATTTCCCTCCGAATTAGATAGGTTCTTTATTATAGGCCTTATAGAGAGGGGTCCGCCTGTCGCAGGGCCCCCTATAGGAGGTAACGGTTGTTCCACACGCGTAGATAGAAGTTTACTCTTACTACGACTTGCGCGTGTATCGGTTCTAGTATAGGAATTAGAAGGTAAATTATAGTCAGATATCGGCGGTTGCTTCCGATTCTGATAGGTTATTAGTAGTCTCCGAGTTTCTACCTAGGCGTACTCTACGCGGCTTTTCCGAAGGCAATCCTAATCGTAGGGGATAGGAAGTTCTAAACCTAAAGGCTTCAGTTAATAGAAGGTCTCTAAGATCCTATCTAGGTAACTAAATAATTTGATGTAATAGTATATAAGTATTATAATCTAAACTAAATCGGGCGTATCTCGGACTTAGATGTATTCAAATAAATAATCGATACGATATTATTAAAGAGGCCGTTACTAGTAGTATTAAGTTCTTCTATATAATGTAACAGCGTAGGTAAGATAATAGGTCCAAATGCGGTACAAATCCACTCAGAGGCATATAGGAGTACGTGGGGGATTAGGGACCTAGGAATTCTATTAACACCTATAGGCCTTGTACGAAAGGATATAGAAGAACTACTAAGCTACTTATAAGGGAGTATGCAACTATATACGGAAGGGAAAAGGGGAAGAACCGGGGGTAGGATAAGATAAGCGAAAAGCTTTGGGATAAGGTTGTATATAAAGCTTTTCGTGGAACGATTTCTTTGCATTGTTACAAACTTCTTAGAAGGCTTTTTCTTATTTATTTCTCTATATAAAGGTAATATCTTTCTTTAATAGTTAAGTTAGGAGTATAGTTATATTACTCTAATTATTAATAAAGATTTAATAGAAGTTATAAAATTCTATAAAGGATTAGATATCTTTAACTAATTTTAGAGTTAGCTAGTCTCTAATTACTACTAATTTATTTAGGTTTATTTATAGTTATTCTAGTTTAATAATAAATTCTAAGTAGTCTATTCTTATAGTATAGAATTTATACTTCCTTACTTTAAAGTATAGTTTTACTACTTATAATATATATAGTACTTGTTTAATATATTTCTTATATTCCTATTTTATTTTTAAATATATAAGAACGTTATCTAAATATATTATATAGAATTATCTAAGGTAGAGTTTTAGTACTTTATTAATTTATTTTTAGAAGGTAGCTAGTATATTAGTAAGTTTAAATAGTATAACTAGGTATTTAAAAAGTCCCTTTTTTATTCTAAATGCTATTTTCTATTTATCTTCTTCTTTAATATAGATTTAATAGTACGCGTTCTAAATATCTAATTTTATAAAGATAGTAGTTTCTCTTAATTAGTTTCTTAAGTCACGAATAAATAGTAAAGGATATTAATCCTTAATTATAATATTATTAAGGGTGTAATAATCGATATATATTTATAGGTTAGTTATTCCTTTCTTATTTATAAAGAGTATAGGGTATACTACTAGTAAGTTTAATTCTTTAAATATTTCTTTTTTCAGGTGTTCGTCTATATATTTATTACAAGCATTCTTACTAGAACTCCTATACTAGACCTAATTAAGATCTAGAACTCTATATAGCTAGAAGAATAAGACTAGTATAAGGTATGTAACGCGTTTAATAGCTTAGTTAACTAAGTAACTAAATATACTTAGTAGCTTAATTAACTGAATAACTAAGTAAGAAAATAATAAGGGAACTAAATTATATTTAATAATCTCGTAACTCTAATCTTTATAGCTCTTTATAGTTAATTTAAATATCTTTTATATACTCTACTTATATACTTCTATTATAAGCTTATAAGAATAATATACCTTACAGCACGTAATTACCCTTAGTTATTATTCCGCCCTGTACCTAGCTAAATAGAAGGGCTGTTATACTTTAACTACCCTTGTAAGGCTAGAAGAAGTAAGACTAGTTAGACTACCCTAGTTATAAGGAAAGAGATACTTTTGGTAAGTAATATAGGAAACTTACGCAAGCAGAATATCGGGATTAGCTAGTAAAACTACCTCTTTAGAGGTAGGTATAATAACTATATTTATAAGAATATAGAACGAATTAGTATAATAATAGAAATAGCTAATTCTAGTAGATAAATAGATAAGAAGCCTAAAAGAGACTTAAGACAGCCTTTTTAAAAGTCTTAAAGGAATATAAGAAATAGTTAATAGTAAATAAGGGATAGAACTTATAGGAATTATCTAAAAACTTAAATATATCGAAAGAGTATTACTAATAATATATTACTAACGATAAATTAAACTAGTACTACTCGATAAATTTAACAGAACTAGATCTAAGCTTAAAGGATTCCTAGTAATAGTAAAAATCTATATTAACGCTAACTTTAATATTATTTAATATAAAAACGAGAAAGTACTATTTATAGGAGTATACTTAACAGGTAAACTATTTAACTAGTTCTAGTCCTTTCTAATAGATTTTAAGAACTATGTAGAAGAATACTAGAAGAGTAAAACTAAGGTAATATTTACAAGTCTAGTATACTTCTAATAGAAACTTAAACTAGCGTTTAGAGATATTAATAAAGTACGAGTAGTAGAAGATAGACTTTATAACCTAATTTAACTAGAATCTATTACCTTATATATATCGAGTTTCTAATAGCTCTTAAATAAAGTTATATAGGACGACTATAGTATAATAGTAAAGTTCTATAGAGGATTAAAAATAGAAATAAGAAGAGTAATAATATATATAGAGTAACCGTAGGACCTAGTATTATACTTCTAACTAGTAAAGAGAATTAATAATAAATTATACTAGTTTAAAAATAAGAAAAGATAAGTATACTACTAAAGAGTATATTTTTTAATAAAGGCTGCTGATGCGGGTAGATCTATAAATTTAAGTGCTATTAGAGAAAAGAAGCCTAAATTATAGGTAACTTAGGAAAAGAAGACTTAGAAAAAAGATATTAAGTATTATAATTGTTAAAAACTAGGATATATAGTAAAGAAATATTAAAGTAAAAAGAAAGAAAAAAGAAACCAGCCTATAGAAGATAAACTGCAGGAAGTAAGTAAAGAAAAATTAGTTACAACTATAAGATATAGAACCTTATATTAGTTCTTCTATAACGAAGACGAGTGTTAAATATACTAACAACTTAAAGAAGCTATAGGATATTAGCCTTAAAAGAAAATATAACTTATAGTAACATAGAAATATATAAAAAGATAGCTAGAAGAAATTTAAAAAACACCTAATAAGGATAAAGAAATAAATACCCTATTATAAATAGAAGAAGCTACTACTAGAGTACTAATACCTAAGCTAGCACCTAGAGTATATTCTATATACTAACGAGGAATAATTGAGTATAAATAGGGAATACTAGTTCCTATAGCTACTCTATAAGATAAACTACCTATAAGATTCTATAATAAGAATAGATTAGAATAAGATATTATTAACATTTACGAAGAATAGTAAAATATCTACCCTAGGGAAATCCGCTTCTTATATTTCCAAAAATAGATAGAAACTATAAAAATAGTAGAAGAGTATCTTAGTATAATAGATTAAGATAAGGCTGCGTATATAGTACGGAAAGTAGTAGCCTTCTTATAAAACGAAGTACTAGTAAAATACTAGATACTAAAAGTATTATAATATAAATAAGAATAGAACTACTAGATTAGAGAAGATAATAACCTATATATAAACTAACATTATCTAGTATATTTTAAGATAGTATAGATATCGTGTATTAAACGATAATATAAGGCCTACTAAGGAAGAAAAGAAAACATAGGCATATAGCTAAGACGACTAAATAAAGACGAAGTACTAGAAAACCCTATAAAGTAAGAAGCTATAATAGAATAGGAAGTTACTAAATAAACTTAAAACTATATAGTACTTAAACTTAAACCTCTATTACCTAAAGTATATATTAGAGGAAGACTATAGTATAAATATCTAAAATAGAAATACCTGAAATATATATCTATAAAAGAAGTAATAACTTACTAGCCTAAGATAACTTAGTTATACAGAAATATAGAAGAATACTACCTTATAATACCTAAATAGTACTATAGTTATAAAGTATATATATTTATTAATAGTAGAGTAATAAAAAATTTTATAGCTAGTAACTATATTACTAGAAAAGGAATACTTATAATATAACTAGAACGACCTTATATAATTTAAACTATAAAAGGGAAAGATTTCTAGAAGAAAGTTATATATACTATAGAACTAGAAGAGTTTAAAATTCTAGAAACAACCTAATAAGGACAAATATTCTAAATTATAGAGATTACTAACTATAATATTATCCTAGAAATCTTATAGTTAAGAAAAGAAAACCCTTAGATAAATTAGTAAACGGGACGAATTATCCTTAAAAACTCTAGCTAACTAATTAAGGAACAACTCGCTGTAATAGTAAAAGAAGTAGTAAAAGAATTATTCCTAATAGGAAATATATTATATAGTATACCTAAGGAATACTAATAATTAATAAAACAGCTCTAAGAACTACTATAATATCTACCTAAACATAGAGAATATAATTATAAAATCAAATTACAACTAAAAAAAGAATCTAGATATAGACTAATATACAGCTTAATACTAAGGGAAATAGAGGCTCTAGAATAATATATAGACGAATACCTAAAGAAAGAAATATTTAGAGAATTAAACTTACTAATAGTATACCTTATACTTTTTATAGATAAGAAAGAAATAACTAACCTATAAATATATGTTGATTATTACACCCTTAATAATATTATAATTAAGGATTAATATCCTTTACTACTTATTTATAATCTAAGAAACTAATTAAGAGAAGCTACTATTTTTATAAAATTAGATATCTAGAACGCGTACTATTAAATCTATATTAAAAAAGAAGATAAATAGAAAATAGTATTTAGAATAAAAAGGAGACTTTTTAAATACCTAGTTATACTATTTAGACTTACTAATATACTAGCTACCTTCTAAAAATAAATTAATAAGGTATTAAGATCCTACCTTAAACAATTCTATATAGTATACTTAGATAATATTCTTATATATTTAAAAATAAAATAGGAATATAAGGAACATGTTAAATAAGTACTATATATATTATAAGTAGTAAAACTATACCTTAAAGTAAGAAAATACGAATTTTATACTATAAAAATAGACTATTTAAGATTTATTATTAAACTAGGGCAACTATAAATAGACCTAAATAAATTAGTAGTAATTAAAGACTAGCTAACTCTAAAATTAGTTAAAGATATCTAATCCTTTATAGAATTTTATAACTTCTATTAAACCTTTATTAATAATTAGAGTAATATAACTACGCCCCTAACTTAACTATTAAAAAAAGATATTACCTTTATATAGGGAAATAAATAAGAAAAGGCCTTCTAAGAAGTTAAGAAATAATTTTAGCAGGAACTGGTACTAAAACTCTATAACCTAGAAAAGAAAGTTTTTATAGAAACCAACGTATTAGAAATAAGAATAGCTAGAATTCTTATATAAATCTATAATAGGAAATAATATCTAGTAGTATATTACTTACGAAAACTTATACTAGTAGAGATAAACTATAATATATATAACTAAAAACTTCTAGCTATTATAGCATGCTTTAAAGAATAGTATATATACTTATAAGGAGCGAAATAGTAAACTAAAGTCTATTACAATTATAAAAACCTTACTACCTTCTTTACTATTAAAACTCTTACCTCTAGATAGGTTAAATAGTTATAAAAACTAGCTATATTCGACTTTAAGATTATCTATATTAGTAGAAAATAGAACTAAAAAGTAGATATACTAAGTAGACTACCAGAATATAAGTAAGAGAAAGGAACTACAGCTATACTACTAAGAAGATAATAAGATAGAAGTATAGTATATAATTACCTACAACTTATAATAATAACTATTACTAAAGAAGTAAGCTGGATAATACTAATTAGATTAGTAATAGACGGGATACCCGAAGAACTCTAAGAATAGAAACTAGAATAGATAGATAGACTACTATACGTCTACAATCGAATCTATATACTAGTTAAAGTTAGAAAAGAATTTATTAGGCAATTTTATAAAGCTTCTACCTATAGATACTAAGGAATAGAAAAAACGCTAAAATAAATCCTTAGGGGATTCTACTTTCCTAAAGTAAGAGAATAGGTAAAAAATATATTATAAGAATATATAGACTATTAATAAAATAAATCTAATAGATATATACTTTATAAACTATTATAAAACCTAGAAATACCTACTAGATTATAGATAGAAATTACTATAGACTTTATTATCAAGTTACTAAAGTTAAAAAATTACCTTAAGGGAGAAGTATACAACTCTATTATAATAATTATAGATAGACTTATAAAATATACCTACTTTATCCCCTATAATAAAATATTACTAGTAGAATAAGTTATAAATATCTTCCTAAAATAGATTGTAGTATAATATAGAGTACTCTAAAAGATAATTATAGACTAAAATACTAAGTTTACTTTAAAGTTCTAGTAGATAATTATAAACTTACTAGGAATTAAATATAAAATATCTATAGTATTTTACCTATAAATAGATAGATAGATAGAATAAATAAATTAAATAGTAGAGTAATACCTATAGTACTACTTTAACTATAAATAAAATAATTAGATAATACTACTACTAATAGTATATCTCGCGTATAATAGTACTATATATAGTATAACTAGAGTATTACTATTTATAGTAAACTATAAGTATAAACTAAAAATATATAACACTCTAATTAAAGTAGTATTATAAGTACTCTAAGTATAAGAATGAGTCGAGATTACTTAATAAATATAAGACTTACTAAAGAAAGACTTCTAGTTCCTATAATATACTATAAAAAAATACTATAATAAGAAATATAAACAACTACCTTACTTTAAGAAGGGAGAAAAAGTTTAGCTACTAAGACGAAATATTTAAAGTAAATAATTAAGTAGTAAACTAGACTATATTAAAATTAGACTATATAAGATTAAAGAACAAATATTACCTGTAAACTATTAACTTAAACTACCTACAACTATAAAAATCTACTTAATCTTCTATATCGTGCTTATAGAAAAGGTACTTTAAGATACTAAACTAGTAGTATATAATATAAATATATACGGAGAAGATCGGGAATAGAAAGTTAAGAAAATAATAAGATATAAGATATAAAATAGTAAATAATACTATCTAATAAAATAGTTAGAAATAAATAAATACAGAAACTTATAGAATAATACCTAAGAGCTAGAAGAAAACCTTAACCCTATAGTATTATAGATATATTATAAAATCTAAATTTATAAAGAAAACCTAGAGATAGAATAGTAGAATTAAATAGTATTAGTTATATTATAGGAGGCAATTCCGCTTTAGAAAGAAGACCCGCCTTATAATCTACCTTCTTTTCCTCCTTAAACTGCTCCTACGCACGTTTATAACCCTCCGCTTACCTATACTTTACTTATTTACAAATCTTATAAAGGCGCTGAATTTTTACGTAAGCTACTACCACCTTATTAAAAAGTTGCTCTAACTCCTCTTAGGCTAGACAGATCTCCTCTTCTAACTTTACAACTTCAGTATCCTGCTTTGCTACTAGGAAGAATTAGAAACGAACTAGCATTATAGGACCGAAATATATAAGTAATCTAAGTATCGCGATCTGTATTATATAATAAATATATACTAGTATAAAGGTACTCTAAATAATATAACTTTTTAGATATCTCCTTCTTATCTATTTTATAAGTTAACCCCTTATAGAAATACTAAGAATAAGGTATAATTATTTTACCTAAATAGTTTATATAATTAGTATAATAGTATCTATTTAGAGTTAAATAATAAAGGGGAGATATTAGGAATATATATAATCCCAGCGAAAATAGCGTATTAACTCTACTATATATTAGTTTAGAATAGGAAAACTCTTAGACTAAAAGTTTAGAAGGGGAAAGTAGTATTATAGGTATCTTTACTAGAACCCCTATACTAGACCTAATTAAGATCTAGGACTCTATATAGCTAGAAGAATAAGGCTAATATAAAGTATATAATACGTTTAGTAGCTTAGTTAACTAAGTAATTAAGTATATTTAGTAGCTTAGTTAACTAAATAACTGAGTAAGAAAATAATAAGAGAACTAAATTATATTTAATAATCTCGCGACTCTAATCTTTATAACTCTTTATAGTTAACTTAAATATTTTTTATATACTCTACTTATATACTTCTATTATAAGCCTATAAGAATAATATACTTTATAGTATATAATTACCTTTAGTTATTATCCTACCCTATACCTAGCTAAATAGAAGGGCCGTTACAATATTATTCTAGAACCTCTATTTCCCTTAGTATTAGGCTGTATATTAGTCTATATCTAGGTTCTTTTCCTAGTTATAGTTTAATTTTATAATTGTATTCTCTATATTTAAGTAGGTATTATAGTAGTTTTTAAAGTTATTTTATCAAATATTAGTATTCTTTAGGTATATTATATAATATATTTTCTATTAAGAATAATTCTTTTACTACTTCTTTTACTATTATAGCGAGTTATTTCTTAATTAGTTAGCTAGAGTTTTTAAGGATAATTTATCCTGTTTACTAATTTATCTAAAGGTTTTCTTTTCTTAATTATAGAATTCCTAGGATAATATTATAGTTAGTAATCTCTATAATTTAGAATATTTATTCTTATTAGGTTGTTTCTAGAATTTCGAACTCTCCTAGTTCTATAGTATATATAACTTTCTTCTAGAAATCTTTTCCTTCTATAATTTAAATTATATAAAGTTGTTCTAGTTATATTATAGGTATTCTTTTTCTAGTAATATAATTACTAGCTATAAAATTCTTTATTACTCTACTATTAATAAATATATATACTTTATAGCTATAGTACTATCCGGGTATTATAAGGTAGTATTCTTCTATATTCTTATATAGTTAAGTTATTTTAGACTAGTAGGCTATTACTTCTTTTATAAATATATATTTCGGATATTTCTATTCTAGATATTTATACTATAGTCTTCCTCTAATATATACTTTAGATAGTAGAGGTCTAAGTTTAAATACTATATAGTTTTAGGTTTATTTAGTAACTTTCTATTCTATTATAGCTTCTTATTTTATAAGATTTTCTAGTACTTTATCTTCGTTTAGTTATCTTAGCTATATACTTATATTTTCCTTTCTTTCTTAGTAAGTCTTATACTATCGTTTAATATACGATATCTATACTATCTTAAAATATACTAGATAGTATTAGTTTATATAGGGGTTATTATCTTCTCTAACCTAATAATCCTATTCTTATTTATATTATAATACTTTTAGTATCTAGTATTTTACTAGTACTTCGCTTTATAAGAAGGCTACTACTTTCTATATTATATACGCAGCCTTATTCTAATCTATTATATTAAAGTACTCTTCTACTACTTTTATAGTTTCTATCTATTTTTAGAAGTATAAGAAGCGGATTTCCCTAGGGTAGGTATTTTACTATTCTTCGTAAATATTAATAATATCTTATCCTAGTCTATTTTTATTATAGAACTTTATAGGTAGTTCTTCTTATACGATAACTATAAGAGCTGGGGTTCTCTATTTATATTTAATTATTCCTTATTAATATATAAAATATACTCTAGATACTAGTTTAGGTATTAGTACTCTAGTAGTAGCTTCTTCTATTTATAATAGGGTGTTTATTTCTTTATCCTTATCTAATATTTCCTAAACTTCTTCTAGCTATCTTTTTATATATTCCTATGTTACTATAAGTTATGTTTTCTTTTAAAGCTAATATCCTATAACTTCTTTAAGTTGTTAGTATATTTAATACTTATCTTTATTATAGAAGAACTAATATAAAGTTCTATATTCTATAGTTGCGGCTAATTTTTCTTTACCTACTTCCTACAGTTTATCTTCTATAGGCCGGTTTCTTCTTTCTTTCTTTTTACTTCGACATTCGTTTACTATATATTCTAATTTCTAATAGTTGTAGTACTTAATATCTTTCTTTTAAGTCTTCTTTTCCTAAGTCGCCTATAACTTAAACTTCTTTTCTCTAATAGTGCTTAGATTTATAGGTCCGCTCGTATTAGCAGCTTTTACTAAGAAGCATATCCTTTAGTAGTACGCTTATCTTTCCTTATTTTTAAACTAGTATAGTTTATTATCAATTCTCTTTACTAGTTAGAAGTATAATACTAAGTCCTATAGTTACTCTATATATATTATTACTCTTCTTATTTCTATTTTTAATCCTCTATAAAACTTTACTATTATATTATAGTTATTCTAGGCAACTTTATTTAAGAGCTGTTAAAAGCTTAATATATATAAGATAATAGATTCCAGTTAAACTAGGTTGTAGAGTCTATCTTCTACTACTCGTACTTTATTAATATCTCTAAATACTAGTTTAAGTTTTTATTAGAAATATACTAGGCTTATAAATATTACCTTAATTTTACTCTTCTAGTATTCTTCTATATAGTTCTTAAAATCTATTAGAAAGGACTAGAACTAGTCGAGTAGTTTACCTGTTAAATATACTCTTATAAATAGTACTTTCTCGTTCTTATATTAAATAATATCGAGGTTAGTATTAATATAGATCTTTACTACTACTAAGAATCCTTTAAGCTTAAACCTAGTTCTATTAAACTTGTTAAATAGTACTAGTTTAATTTATTATTAGTAATATATTATTAATAATACTCTTTTAACTTGCTTAAGTTTTTAGATAATTCTTATAAGTCTTATCTCTTATTTACTATTAACTATTCTTTATATTCCTTTAAGACTTTTAAAAAGGCTATTCTAAGTCTTCTTTAGGCTTCTTATCTATTTATCTACTAAAACTAGCTATTTCTATTATTACGCTAATTCGTTCTACATTCTTATAAATATAGTTGTTATACCTACTTCTAAAGAGGTAGTTTTACTAGCTAATCCTAATATTCTACTTGCGTAAGTTTTCTGCATTACTTACTAAAAGTATCTTTTTTCTTATAACTAGGGTAGTTTAACTAGTCTTACTTCTTCTAGCCTTACGAGGGTAGTTAAAGTATAACAGCCTCCGATTAGCCTAGTATAGGATAAGGTAATAACTAAGAGTAATTATATACTATAGAAGATTATTCTTATAGGCTTATAATAGAAATATATAAGTAAAGTATATAAAGGATATTTAAGTTAACTATAAAGAGTTATAAAGATTAGAGTTATAAGGTTGTTAAATATAATTTAATTTCCTTATTATTTCTCTATTACTTAGTTACTTAATTAGCTAAGCTACTAAGTATATTTAGTTACTTAGTTAACTAAACTACTAAGTACGTTACGTATCTTATATTAGTCTTATTCTTCTAGCTATATAGAGTCCTAGATCTTAATTAAGTCTAGTATAGGGTTTACTATAGGGGTATTTATAATATATAGTACTATAGTACTATACTTAATCTATTATAAATCGGGCCTAATTTATTACCTTATATTAGATAGGCCTTTTACTATCGTCGTTATACTACTACTACTTCTTTACCCTAGTCCAGCCTTAACTACCTATCTACCTTACCTCCGGTGTTTCTTTACCCCCGTTAAGCTCTAAGAAGTAATATTATAATATATTAAGCAGCTAGAATACCTTAATTAAGCGTATACTAAGATACTTAATAATATTAATTAGTATACTATAGTTTTCAATCTCTATCTACGTTGTCTATACACTCTATAGCTCTAATATACTCTTTTCTTCTTTATCTACTTTAGCTTCTTCGACTTCCTCTATCTTATTCTAATATCCTTTACTAAACGACTCTCCAACTACTTCTCTACTAATACTAACAGCCGTATATTAGTAGTCTAGTATATATAGCTTAATACTTATCTATTTACTAGTCTCGCGCTTAAGTATGCGTATTAGTTAGTCTATCTTCTATAGTCTATATTAATCCGCCTATATATAGTTACTAAAGCTGCTGCTAAGTACTTTAATATTTAAATACTCTTAAAACGGCTGTATATAAGTTAAATATACTACTATTACCTACTCTAGCTATAGTAGTAGAAAGTATAGTACTATCTTTAGCTTATTCTACTAGGATTGCGATTTGTAATAGTAGACTACTATTATAATCTACCCGTCTACTATAAAGATATTATAGTTTTATAGTACCTTATTATAATACTATATTATTATAATCTCTAACCCTCGTCTAGACTGCCTTAAAGTTATATATATATTAACTATTAGTAGTTCTAAGAAGCGATCTATCTATTATAAGTACTATTTTACCTGCTACTTATTTTATAAGCCGTCTCTTAACTAGAGCTGCTAACCAGCTTCTATCTACCTAGCCTGAATAAGCATTTATTTAAGCTTATTATTAAGCTGATTATTATAATAATAGATAAAGAATATACTCTACTATATAAATATAATATTATTAATAAGCTACTCTAGCCGGATAGTAAACTAGTCCTCAGCTCTAGCTGTTTAATACAGCTCCTACTAGAGTATTTCCTCTACTTTAGCTACTATATCCTATACTATCTTATAGAACTAGCTAATATAGATCAGCCGGCTATTAAGATAGAACGTCTTCTTATTCTTTAACTAGTAAACGTTATCTAAATTACTAGCTGTTAGTATAATAAACTTTCTATATACTAGTAAGTTAATTATCTTACTTATTAGACTAAATAATCTATTAGCTAGAAACTTCTACTATATAAGTAGAAAATACTCCTAATTCTTATCCGTCTACTTATCGTACTCTACTACTAGAAGTAGCTTCTCTATACCTAGTACGTGTATATAGTATACTATGCTAGCTAGCATATATAAGTAGTTCTTTACTATATATAAGTAGTCTATCTTAGTATTAATTCCTAGTATAGTAAGAAAATAGATAAGTCTATTACTAAATAGCCGATCGCCTATTAATTAAAAAATAAATAATATAAGTATATTTAGTAGTATTCTAAGCTAAGCATTTTTACTATTCCTATCTAATATAACCTATAGTACTATTACTAGTTTCTTCTACTTATTTTACTAATAGAATAGCTCGCGCGTATCTTCTATCTAATCTATTTCTTTCTTTCTATAGTATCTATAATAGAGGCCGCTATTACTATTATTATTACTATTAGTACTACTTTTAACTTTACTAGACCTAGAACTTATACTATTATCTAATACTATACTATTATTATTACTATTATTACTATTACTATTATAGCTAAACTATATAGTTTAAACTTCTTTATTAGTAATAATATAGAGAAAGTAGTAGATAAACTTAATAGTATAGTTAGTATATACTACTTAACTCTTAGGGTTCTGTAGTTAAGTAAGCGGACGCCTATCTACCTTATATTATTAAGTACTTCTAAACTACTATCTTATCTCTTATATAAGTAATAATAACCCTCTAATACTCTACTTAACTAATAGCTTAACTAGCTTTACTATCTACTAAAGTTTCACCTCATCTTAGTTAAGTAGCCGGATCTAATATATAAGATATATTTAATTCTACTTTACTAGATACTCTAGCTATCCTATCTATTTAAACTATCTAGTTTTATCGGTTTTTGCTACCTCTATATTTATAACCTATATCTTCTTTTCTTTCCTCTACTTTATAAGCTTAAACCTAGCTAACTTATTATATATAATATTAGCCTCTATATAGAAAATAGCTAGCTTATAGTTATAGCTGCTTATATTAATAATAAAATATTATTATAGCCTACTAGTTTAAAAGAATATCTATACCTTAACCTTTTAATAGAACCTATTTTTATTACCTATCTATACCTACTTATACTTTTTCTTTAGATATATATATAGCATGTTAATATTAGTAGTAATATAGTATCTAGATTACTTATACTAGAACCTATTTAGTAGCTTTTCTAATTCTAGTATTAGTTACCTAAATAGTATAGGTAGTTAGATATTTTTTACTAGTCTAATTAGTTACTAAAAAGTATACTTAATAATTATTCTCCTCTATTCTATTATTATACTATAATAGTACTATAAATATATATTAATATTTAATATAGTAGTTATATATTTCTTATATATTAGAACGTAGTACTCGGGTAGATAGTAGAGATAGTTCTTAATATCCTCTAGTAATAGTACTATTCTACTTACTTATATACGGGTCTTTCTACTATAGATATAGTATTACGCCCTCGGTTCGAGCGTCTATATATCTTAGTAGAACTATATCCTTCTAACCTTATTATAGCTCTATACTAGTATAGGTGTAATAATATAGCGTTATAAGTAGAATAAATAGATTCTACTAAATAGTTTTTATATATAAAGTATTACGATTAGAGTACTAGTTATAAATAAATTAGGGGGGTAATAGTTAAACGAATTATCCTCTTTTAACAACCTATTTTAGGTATAGTACTATAGTATTATACCTAATCTATTATAAATTAGGCCTAATTTGTTGCCTTATATTAGATAGGTTCTTTACTATTGTTATTACACCGCTGCTACTTTCTTACCCTAGTCTAGCCTCGACTACCTGTCTATCTTACCTCTAGTATCTCTTTACCTCTATTAAGCCCTAAGAAGTAATACTATAATATACTAAATAGCTGGAATACTTTAATTAAATATATACTAAGATACTTAATAATATTAATTAGTATATTATAATTCCTAATCCCTATCTATATTATTTATATACTCTATAACTCTAGTATACTTTCTCCCTCTTTATCTACTTTAGCTTCTTCGACTTCCTCTATCTTATTCTAATATTCTTTACTAAACAACTCTCTAACTACTTCTCTACTAATATTAACAGCTGTATATTAGTAGTCTAGTATATATAGCTTAATACCTATCTATTTACTAGTTTTACACTTAAGTATATATATTAGTTAATCTATCTTCTATAGTTTATATTAATCCGCCTATATATAGTTATTAAAGCTGCTGCTAAGTACCTTAATATTTAAATACTCTTAAAATAGCTATATATAAGTTAAGTATACTACTATTACCTATTTTAGCTGCGGTAGTAGAAAGTATAGTACTACTTTTAGCTTATTCTACTAGAATTGCGATTTATAATAGTAGACTACTATTATAATCTATTTATCTACTATAAAGATATTATAGTTCTATAGTATCCTATTATAATACTATATTATTATAATCTCTAATTCTTATCTAAACTACTCTAAAGTTATATATATATTAACTATTAGTAGTTTTAAAAAGTAATCTACCTACTATAAGTACTACTTTACCCGCTACTTACTCTATAAGCCGTCTCTTAACTAGAGCTGCTAACTAGCTTCTATCTGCCTAGCCTAAGTAAGTATCTACTTAAACCTATTATTAAGCCGATTATTATAATAATAGATAAAAAATATATCCTATTATATAAACGTAATATTATTAATAAGCTATTCTAGCTAGATAGTAAACTAGTCCTTAGCTCTAGCCGTCTAATATAGCTCCTACTAGAGTATCTTCTCTACCTTAGCTACTATATCCTATACTATCTTATAGAACTAACTAATATAGATCGGCCGGTTATTAAGATAGAATATTTTCTTATCCTTTAACTAGTAAATATTACCTAAATTACTAGCTGTTAGTATAATAAACTTTCTATACGCTAGTAAGCTAATTATCTTACTTATTAGACTGAATAATCTATTAGCTAGAAACTTCTACTATATAAGTAGAAAATACTCCTAGTTCTTATCTATCTACTCATCGCGCTCTACTACTAGAAGTAGTTTCTTTATACCTAGCACGCGTATATAGTATACTATACTAGCTAGTATATATAAGTAGTTTTTTACTGTACGTAAGCAGTTTATTTTAGTATTAATCCCTAGTATAGTAAGAAAATAGATAAGCCTACTACTAAATAGCTGATTATCTATTAATTAAAAAATAAATAATATAAGTATATCTAGTAGTACCCTAAACTAAGTATTTTTACTATCTCTATCTAATATAACCTATAGTACTATTACTAGTTTCTTCTACTTATTTTACTAATAGAATAGCTTACACGCGTCTTCTATCTAATTTACTTCTTTCTTTTTATAGTACCTATAATAGGGGCTGCTATTACTATTATTATTACTATTAGTATTACTTCTAGTTCTATTAGACCTAGAACTTATACTATTATCTAATACTATACTATTATTATTACTGTTATTACTATTACTACTATAACTAAACTATATAGCCTAAGTTTCTTTATTAGTAATAATATAGAGAAAGTAGTAGATAAACTTAATAATATAGCTAGTATATATTATCTAACTTTTAGAGTTCTATAGTTAAATAAGCGGACGCTTATCTACCTTATATTACTAAGTACTTCTAAACTACTATCTTATCTCTTATATAAGTAATAATAACTCTCTAATACTCTACTTAACTAATAGTTTAACTAGCTTCGCTACCTACTAAAATTTTACCTTACCTTAGTTAGGTAACTAGATCTAATATATAAGATATACTCGATTCTGCTTTACTAGATACTCTAACTACCCTATCTACTTAAACTACCCAGTCTTATTAGTCTTTACTACCTCTATATTTATAACTTATATCTTTTCTTCTTCCCTCTACTTTATAAGTTTAAACCTAGCTAACTAATTATATATAATATTAGCCTCTATATAGAGAATAGTTAGCTTATAATTATAGCTGCTTATATTAACAATAAAATATTACTACAACCCGCCAGCCTAAAAGAATATCTATACCTTAATCTTCTAATAGAATCTACTTTTATCGCCTATTTATACCTACTTATACTTCTTCTTTAGATATATACGTAGCGCGTTAATATTAGTAGTAATATAGTATTAGGCTGGTAAATAGGGTATATAGTACCTTACCTAGGTTGAGGTTGGGTTCGGGGTTCTTGGCGCTGGGGTTAGAGTTAAGGTAGGGTTCTTAGCGCTGGGGTATAGGTTAGGTAGGGGTTCTTGGCATTAAGGTTAAGGTTAAGGTAGGGTTCTTAGCGCTGGGGTATAAGGTTAAGGTAGGGGTACCCTATAGGGTTCCTCTATAATTACAGGAAATAATTATATATTACATATTTATTATATATTATATATTATATATTTATTATATATTATATATCAAATATTTATCACTGTGAATTATTACAGTAGAGAACCAGTTTCATTTAAAGTAGCCTTTTCTAAGCCTAAGACTACCTAGGGATTATAACTCTAATCTAATAGAAGACTAAACTTCTTATAGTATCGCTTTACCAAATATATATCCTTATTTTAGATAGTAACCCGCTTTGCGTGAATTGCGTTTATATTATAGTCTAATATAGTTAGTATTATACAGTATAAATTATATAAAAAATAACATACCTTTAAAGAACCCAATAAGAAAAGCCTTAGCAGACTCTTAGAGAGCCTTAATTACGCTCTATTACCAACGCATCTTACTACTATAGGTATCCTCCCAAACTACGGCAGTAATTTCACGGATTAGCCGCGAAAACGGGAGCTTTCGAAAGAGGAGTTCAGTGCTCTTCTAATATTATTTAATCTGTTGAAGTGCGACGGCTATATCCTATTAGTATATAACTGTAATAAAAACCTATAATAACTCACTCCTAGGGCGATAGCGACGCTTTGCTAGCGCAGGCTTTACTAGTACAGGTACCTTACGAGCTAATTTAGCGGCAAGCTACTTTCGGGGAAACTTGCTACCTATTAGAACGATTTTAGATCGTGCTGTTCCTCGAGTGCGAGACATTACGTGTTAATAGTAGTAGAGTAGAGTGGTTAACGTCGATAATTAAGGTTGGTAGTATGAAGCTAAGTTGAGGTTCGTTGATAGATACCCAAAATATAAATATAGATGCTAAGATACGCACGTGCTAAGAGCTAGTACTAAATTAGGATTATAAAGTAAAGCTAATAAGGTATTTAGGCGTATATTACAAGAATACTGTAATAAAAAACTGTGATAACTTACTATCTTATAGAACCAGCAGTACACTTTTCAGTGATAGTTTTTTATACTAAACCGACCAATATTTTATATTTATTTAAATGTGCATATATTTTATTATTATTTCTATCTAATCTATACTAGTAGGTGGCACGTGCGCTCGTCGCGTCGAGCCTAACACCCTACCACGACTCTTCTTCCTACTATACTCTTATTAGTACAACCCCAAATCTTCGATTTATTATATACTTTTATTATAATTCCTACAAAATGTCGACTATTAAAGTAGAGCCTATTAACAACAATTTTCTCGATGGTCCAGATAGCTTGCTACCACTAAAGCTACCAGAGCCACCAGTTGGCTTCGACCAAGATGAGTGGGCGAAGTTAACACAGGTAAGTAATTATACTAGTCTTTTATCATAGTTTACTAATAAATATAGGGCTGGCAGTTAGAAGATTATAAAATTAAATACGTCCTTTCGCTACGCGGTTAAGCTGGTTCTTAAAAAGGCCGTCTAACCAACCTTGTAGTACCCTTTAAGGGTATACTTAGTAATACTAAGCGCGCTATCCAACAGAGAGATAAGGCTATATCGCTTACTGCTAAGGAAAAGGCTATTAAGAGTACCTATGCTGCTAATCGCTCTGCTAAGAGTGCTAAGAAGAGGCAGCTACAGAAAAGTGCTGAATATATAGCGCTAGGGGAAGAAGAAAAAAAAAAGATGTTAGATGAAGCTATTGAAGCTATGGCGGAGAAGCGCTTCAACGATTATAAGTCTGGTAAGTTATCACAGTTATTTATCATATGTATATATACTTACAAGTAAATAGGTGATTGGTTAGAGGCAAGGCTAAAGGCTGTCTACTTGAAATGGGAGCATA
>ML986747.1:0-13475 GCA_010094045.1 Lojkania enalia
TAAGAGGATTTCCGCTGCGGCTTGCTGCTGTTTAAGATATAGCTAATTTACTGCTAGCTACACGCTCTACTAGCTAGGTTAGAAAGAATTAGATAGAGAACTTTATTAAACGTATGCCTAAGCTTAAGGTTAAATTCAATTAAAAGTACAACTATTTAAGAGCTAAATACGAGGATTCTAAGGTTATAGAAGGCTGGTTCTACCTTATATAGAATATAAAGGCTAAGTACAGTATCGTTAATAAAGATATATACAACTTTAACGAATTAGGCTTTATAATAGGCGTGATATCGATAGGAGTAGTAGTTACTAGCTCTAAGAGACAGAATCGACTAAAGCAGCTCCAGCCAGACAATTGTAAGTAGACTACAGTTATCTAGAATATTAACGCGATAAGATAGGTAATACTACCTTTTATTATCTTTACAGGCATCTACCACCTCTCTATATAGTATAAAGAAGATAATATTCTACCAACCTAGGCTATATAGGTTACTGATAACGGCTGGACGATAAATAATGTTGGTATTAAGTAGTTAAAACACTTTAACGCGTATATAAAAGATTATACTATTAGTATATATCGATTGCTAATTCTTAACAGCTATAAGAGTTACAACTCGCTTAAATTCAGGCAGCTCTGCGAGGAAAAGAATATTATTACTCTCTATATACCTCTATATTCGTCGTATCTACTATAGCTACTAGATATAGGTTATTTCTTACCTTTAAAGACTGTGTACGGGCGCTAAGTTAAGCAGCTGATACGCGGTTATATTAACTACATTACAAAAATTAAGTTCTTACCCTACTTTAAAGTAGCTTTTAACGCAGCAATTACAAAGAGTAATATTTTAAGTAGCTTTTAAGGCGTTAGCCTAGTTCTATTCAACCTAGATGTAGTACTATCGAAGCTTAAAGTTCGACTATATACGCTAATACCCCCTACAGTTAAAGATACCCCTTAGGAGTTAAAAATACTAAGTAATCCTATTAAATTTGGGTTTTAATCTATATATGTTTGATTAAGAGTTTAAAAGTACCTAGATAGCTTGCCTACTTTAATAGTAGAGGCATTTAAACAGTTTATAAAGGGTGCTGTGTATATAATATATAAAAACGTACTATTATACGCTTAGGTTGCTGAGCTTTAAGCAGCTAATAAAGCCGCTACACAACGTCGATTATATAAAAGAAAGCGTATATAGAAGGAAGGCAACCTAACAATTGAAGAAGGCGCTCGATTAACTACTCTAAAAGAGTTTAGCGCTCGTACTAATAGGAAGAAGAGTAGGAAGAAGGCGCGTGTTGATAGAGGCCAGCCGACTTAAAGGCGCTGTAGGCAGTACAGTAAGGCTAGGTATAACTCGCGGACGTATAAAAATGATGCTATAGATATAGAAGAATAGGCTACTATATTATATAGTACGATAGAATATAAGAAAGTATAATATTTTGCGAAAAGTAGTCGCGATTTTAGTGTGGTCTTAGTATTATAATTAGCTTACTTAGGTGATTAGCTCGCTTATACTGTACGTTATATACTATTATATTAAATTATTTAGTTACTTAGATAAGATCTTAAAGATCTTCTATTAACCGAAGCCTTTAAGTTTAGAACTTCCTATCCCCTATAATTAGGATTGCTTTTAGAAAAGTCGCGTAGAGTATATTTAAGTAGAAACTTAGAGACTACTAATAACCTATTAGAATTAGAAGCAACTACTAATATCTAACTATAATTTACCTTCTAATTCCTATACTAGAATTAATATACGCGTAAATTATAGTAAGAGTAAGCTTCTATCTACACGTGTAGAATAACCGTTACCTCCTATAAGAGGCCCTATAATAGGTAGACCCCTCTTTATAGGGTCTATAGTAAAGAACCTATCTAATTCGGAGAGAAATTAGAGTAAACTAACTCTTAAGGAATAAATTATAATTTTATAAGAGGAGATCGTACGTTTAATATAATAGACAACTATTAGTTCTAATTAACTTCTATAAACTACTAAATTAGAACCGATAATATATTAAAAAACTTTTACAACTCTTCTAGTAAGAAACTTTTTAGCTACCCCTAAGCCCCTTTAAACCTACCTTACTAAATATACGCCTAAGATTAAAAGTTTTATAAATAGTAGTAAACCTATATTTAAATAATAGTAAGCTTTAATTCTAGACTAACTTAAGATTAATATAGATTACTATCGAATAGAGTATATACATATAATATTAGTATAAAGATATACCTCTAGTACTACAAAAGGGTATCTAGAGCTAAAATACCTAGCTAAATTAGACTAGTATTAGTTTAAGAATACTAAAGAAATAATTTTACTTCTATAATTATATTTTATTATAGGTAATAAAGAGATAGAAGTGCGATAGGAGTTTTAGGTCCTAAGAATAAATAAGAGAGAAGCGTTCCTAACCTTTAAAGCTCGCTTTATTAATACAACTATTAGAGGATCTATATTCTAATCTAAGTAGTTCTTCTACCTATAAGATAAGATCCTCTCTAGCTTAAAAATACTAAACCTTAGCTTTAAGCTTATATAGAAAGGCTCCTTTAACGCTATAGTTACCTACTTAACAGCCTATAATATAGAAAGGAGAAGTATTTCTAACCTTCTAGAATAAACTATTAGCCTATAGGTTACAGCTAAAATAAATTTAAATCAGTACTAGAAGGTTTTTAAAAGTTTATCTAAGGTAACCTATAATTTAATACTATCTTAATCTACCCTAGTATTAACACCTTATTCTACTACGATTACTTTTTAACAACCTAATAAGATTTCTATATCTAAAAAGTATATAACTCTAGATAATTACTATAATTATAGTAAACTAGAATACTTTATAAATAAATATATAGTCTTTAGAATATAAGAAATAGAGGTTAAATAAGAGAAAATTAAGAAAGAAGAGTTCTTAGACGTAAATAAGTACTATCTAAATAGTTCTTAGGTGGGAAATAGAAACGCCTAGAAAAACTCTCTATTCTAAGCTTAAATAAGTACAACTTATTAAACATTAATTTATTATATTTATTTAGAGGAAAGTACTTCTAAATCCCTACTATTCTATATTTAAAAGGTGTTAGTATACAACTAAACGCCCTTGTTAATACTAGTACCTAAAGCTTCCTATTTCTTAATTCTATAGTAGCTAAATTACTCTCCTAAGTTCTATATATATTAATATAGCGTTTACCCTTTAAAATTACTATTAAAAGTTTTTAGGACTAAATCTAAACCCTAGTTAATTAATATATCTACTTATACCTGCGAATTAATAAGAAAACTATCTAAAACTACCTATTTATTATTATAAATCTAGATACTTAGGATTGTATTATTAGTATTAAATAGTTATATTATTTTCAACTCTAGCTAGATCTAGATAAAAATCGAATTATATAGCCCTCTAAGTATCCTGCTACTTATAATTCTTTACCTTCTCTTCTTATATAATTAACTTAACCAGTATATAATAAGGAGGTAAAACTAGATATCTAGTAACACGACGCTCTATAAAAAAAGAATTAGTATTAGTAGTCTTATAGTCTAACTATCTATTATATTAAGGGTCTATTAAGACTACTAAAACTATATTAGTCTCTTATAGCTTATAGTCTAAACAAGCTTAAAGCTCTTATACGCCTATATATAATAAAGTTCGAATCCAATCTAAAGAAAGTTTATTCTCCTATTATTACTCTTATCTTAGCTAATACTTTCTACTTTAATATAAAGAGGAAAGAGAACGGGTTTTTCTCTACGTCTCTATACGAAATCGAGCAGCTAATTAAAGATAAGTAAGCCCTAGAGCTGGAAGATAAGGCTGAAAATAAAGTACTAGTAAATCTCCGATTACTATCTAAATATTATAGATATTAGAATATATTTAGTAAAACTACAGCTTATTAATTACTAGAATACTACTCTTATAATTATAAGATTATCCTTACAGAACTCCTCTCTAATAGTTATAGCCCGTTGTATAAGTAGAATATTAAGAAGCTAGAGGTAACTAAGAAGTATATTATAGATAATCTACGGTATGAGTATATTAAGTAGAGTCGGAACCCTTTTATATCTCTAATTCTTTATATCTATAAACTTAATAGCGACCTATATATTTATATAGATTATTATAAACTTAATACTCTTACTGTAATAATGTAAAGAAATCGTTCTACGAAAAGCTTTATATACAACCTTATCCCAAAGCTTTTCGCTTATCTTATCCTACCCCCGGTTCTACCCCTTTTCCCTTCCGTATATAGTTGCATACTCCCTCATAAGTAGCTTGGTAGTTCTTCTATATCCTTTCGTATAAGGCCTATAGGTGTTAATAGAATTCCTAGGTCCCTAATCCCCCACGCACTCCTATATGCCTCTAAGTGGATTCGTACCGTATTTAGACCTATTATCTTACCTACGCTATTACACTTACCTATAAAAATATATATCCGATACTATATATAGATAAACTTCTATTTAGGCCTATTAAAGTAGTAATTTTTACTAAGTTTAATATTCGTACAGCCTTTAATAAGATTAGAATAGACTCTAGTTCTAAAGAATATACTACCTTTTAGACTTAATATAAAACCTATAAATATAAAGTTCTACCTTTTAAATTATATAATAGCCTAGTAACTTACTAGCGCTATATAAATAATATACTAATCGACTACCTAGATAACTTCTATATCGCTTACCTAGATAATATCTTTATCTACTCTAAAGACGAGGTAATATATACTATCTACGTTAAGAAAGTTCTTAAGAAATTATATTAAGTAGAGTTATAAGTTAATATTAAAAAGAGCGAATTCTATATTACTTAAACTAAATATCTTAGCTATATCCTATTAAATAAAGGTCTTAAGGTTAATTTAGAGAAGGTAGAAGTACTGTACAACTAGTAGCTACCTACTACTATAATAGGTGTAAAATTCTTCTTAGGTTTTACTAGATTCTATTAATAGTTTATACTAGAATTCTCGCGTGTTATAAAGCTAATTATTATACTATAGAGCTTTATAACCTCTTTTATATAGACTTTAGAATATAATATTACTTTTAAGAAATTGAAGTCAGCCCTATTAAGTATACCTATACTCTACTACTTTAACCCTATATTAGAAATAAAAATATAAACTAATACCTCTAATAGAATAGTTGTAGGAGTACTATTATAGAAATATTCTAATAGAAAATAGTACCCTATAGTATTCTATAATAAGGTTCTATCCGGTTTAAAACTAAACTAGAAAATCTATAATAAGAAACTATTCGTAATTATTATAGCGTTTAAATAATAGAGGATAGAACTTATTTTAGTAGTTACTAGAACTCTAGTATATACTATTTATTGCTTACTTAAATATTTTATAACTATAAAAATACTTAATACTCGTTAGATTTATTAGACTAAGGAATTAGCTTAGTATTAGTTCTAAATTAAGTATACCCTAGGTAAGAATAATACTAGAATAGATATCTTTAGCTATCGCGAATAAGATATAAAAAACTTAAAAGTAGCTTAAACTAATAACTAGTTAAGAGTCCTACTTAGACTATATTAACTTTACCCCCGAATTAATGCCGAATTAGTCTAGTTCTATATTATTTAAATAATAACTTAAGCGGCTATACTAAACGTTATTAAAGGCTAGAAGTAGGTTATATTACTAGACTCTCTAGAGTTAATTAACGTATTATTATAGAAAAACCGAGCCTCCTTTATATAGGAACGCACCCTTTTACCCTATAAGTATTAGATAGAGAATAGACTACTCCTCTACGATAATCGCTTATATATTCTATTAGATTCAGGCCTTTATATATAACTTATATAAGAGACTTATAACTAAGTATCTTCCGTATACCTAAGCGCTACTAAAACCTATTAGTTACTGTTTTAGAAGTACTACTAGAAGGGTATAGAGGCTACTTGTAAACAATATATATAGAATTGCATTTTATACTATAAAGCTTATTCGATATAAACCTAAACTCTAAGTTTTATCTATCTACTTTCTATACTAAATTAACTAATATAGTACCTATATATTAACTTTAAGAATTTCTCTATAGATAAGTCTAAATATAATTAGATTATAGTAGTAATTAATCGCCTATCTAAATAAGTAATATTTATTCTCTACTATTATATAATTAATATACAGGGAATAGCTGAATTATTTATTTAATAGGTATACTATTTTAGCTATATACCTAAAACTATTATTTTATATTATAGCTAAGCTATTTATAGTTAGCCTCTTAGTAGGTCCAGGGATATATATATAGTATATCTCGCATTTCTAGTTAATAGACGCAGTTTTTCTAACCTTTATTAAAGCTAGTTAGCTCTAACAGTTATAAGCCCGGAAGCTTTTTAACTACTACTACGTTCTATATAGATAGATTAGAACTGATTAATATAGGCTTAGTTAGTTAATTATATCTCGTTTATTAAGACCTCAGTTACCTTGATATTACTAGGCTAGCTAGAAAGCTAGAGAGCTTAGAACTAGTTATAGTAGAAACCTTAATAGATTAACGCGATATAGTATATTAAAAAGATAATAGAATTAGACCTGCTTATTACTAAGGCTACGGTTATTCTTAATAAACTAGAGTACTAGACGTAGTAGCTGTTTCTGTAGAAGAATAGTACGGACTAGAACCAGCTCTAGAAATACGTGGACCTAGATCTTAGTAAGAAGCCAGTCCTTTAACTAGACGCTGAAAAGCTGATTAAAAAGTAGTTCGGAGATTTCTATAGGATAGACAGTAATGCTGAGGTAGTAGATATTAAAGTAGATATTATAGATCTGACTGATTAAGAATTAGTAAGATATAAAGCCTAGTATAGAATATATAGCTGTAGTAAGGCGCGATAGCTATAAAAAGAGAAGGCTTTTAGGGAATTCACGTAGGAGATATCGAGGATAATAGTAGCTTAATATATCTATCTAATTACAGACTATAAGACTATATATAATTAACTGTAGACTCTTAAAAAGTATCTCTATCTAAGTAAAGCTAAGCGTAGTATATAGTTATAGGCTTAATACTAGACGCTTAAGATATGACTAAGAAAGGGGAACCTAGATACCTGGTTTAAGGATTAGCTTAAAACAACGCGCGTTATAAGCCTAGTAAGTATACTAGAAGTATAGGAGAATTAAGCTTAGTAGGACTTTATTCTCGCAGTTAAGAGCTTGGACGATAGCTAGGTAGTAAATAAGCTATCGCTGCTTATTAAGTCTAAAGTAGACGATAGGCTATATATAAGTATCTTAGACCTAGTAGCGTAGTATATATTATACTATTATCGTACTAGACCGGTTATATTAGAGCTAGAGACGTTCGCGACGCTTAATATTATATTATAGAAACTATAGCAGTCGTAGTAAACTAATAGTAGCTAGAAACCTTAATAATTAAGATAGATAGTCTACCTCTACAGAGATAGTTACAAATTTAAGTAGTATCTATATATTAACTTAGTACTGTACTTATTAGGCTGGTAACTAGATTAAGATATTAAGCAGAGATTCTAAGAGTTTAAAATATTAAGATCTTCTATATTAAAGGTACTCTATAATACCGAGAAGTAACTAGTAGTATTAGTAGGCTCTACAGGCTCTATAATAGTCTTAGTACTAGTACTAAATATAATAAAAAGATAGGATAACAGGCGTTAACTATTAGGACTAACTATAATAGTAGCTCTAAACCTAAGTCGATTAGTAAAATTTATAGCAGCTTTAGCTCTATAGCTTAGAGCTATATAGGTTAAGTAGTATTAGTATTAGCTATTGCTGCTTAATAGATAGATTATAAACCCTAGCTTAAATACCTATATTACTAATAGTAAGTCTTATAACTAGAGAATAATATAGTAGTCTAGACTAGACGACTACGTATATATAGGGGAATAGCTGCTACTAATTTAAAAATAGGGAGAAGTTTAGCTATAGGTATAGATATCTACTAGAATTAAGACTATCCTGCTCTTATATATAGTATATATCCCAGAGATATTTATAAGTATAGTTAGTCTCTTATACTATAGTATAGTAGGGATCTATTTTAACTTAGGATAAGACTATTTATATTAGATAGATTTATTAAATATTATATACCATCTTAGACGTATATTTAGGTATTAGCTGATAGATATAGAGGATAGTATACGACTATCTCTATTAGTATATATAGCGTAGTATAGACTGAAGCCTTCCTACGCAGCTCGTAAGCAGCTAGAACTTACACCTATATAAGCTTATAGGGTATTCAACTATATTAGCTAGAAGGTAGTCGCTTATCTACCTACTTATATTAACGGGCTTAAGTTAATTAAGTAGTAGTAGGGGGTACAGCAGCAGTAGCAGCAGCAGAGAAATTAAGCTCTAAAGTAGACAGAATACACCATCTATATCTAGTCTAAGCTCTATAAGATAGTAAGTAGGAGAACTCCTTAAGAACCAGCCTAGAGACTATTTAAGAGACTAGAGATAGATTTAGTCTAGATACGCGATTAGTTAGAGCGCTACTATAATAGAGATCTCTAGATATTCTATATAGTCTACTAGTATAGTAGATAGTATAAGATCTACTGCCTGCCGAATAAGAATATAATAATATTATAATATATAGTATAGAGATTACTAGTTAAACTTAAAGTTTAGTTTAACGTATAGGTTAAAGCTATTAGACTTAATAATAAGCGTAGATATTCTAAGATGCTTAATATTTTTAAAGACCTAAGAATCTCAGTAGAACTACGAGTAGAGTATACTAAAGAGTAGAATAGTCTAATAGAGAGAGTAGGGTAGTTGCTAGTCGTATAGGGAAGAGCTATAAGAATAGACGCAGGGCTACTAATAGAGGTATTAAATAAGTGCCTGCTCTTAGCAGTCTATCTCCTTAATCGCACGCCGACCGAAGCTCTAGACTAGTATACCCTATATAAGGTAGTACGCGGAACTAGACCGTCAGTAGCTTATCTCAGTATACTAGAAGCTAAGGTATATATCCTAAATTATTACCTACGCTAGGAAGAGAAACTATAATCTTATACGCTAATTAAATACCTTATAGGATATAACTCTATAAATATTTATCGCATCTAGATACTAGAGCTAGATAGAGTTATTAGGACTAGAGATGTTATTCTACTACGTATAGAATCGTATGAAGATCTTATCTTTCTAGATAAGTAGATGCTGTATCTAGCAGCCGTAGTACTTAATATTAAGGAGAGCTATAAGCTGAATAATATAGAGCTTAAATAGATGCTAGATTAATTAACTCCTTAATCACGCAAGGAGATACTAGATAATAAGCTTAAATAGTAGATTAAGTAACAGCTTAAGTAGGAGCTAGGTTAGCAACAATTAAGTAAGCCGGCTAGAGTAAAGTATCTAGCAGTTAGCAGTATTATAATACTAGAAGATACCCTAGAAATGCGCAGTTAAGACAATTGTAATAAGTATCTAGAGGTAATAATTAGCCTCCCTAAGGGCTAGTATTAGATTAAGCTAGAAGTAGAGGCTCTAGACCGACGATTAAATAATACGAACAGACGCGACGAAATTAGTAGTTAGCTTAATACTAGAAATATTATAAAGACTAAAACTTATAAAATACCCTATATATACTATATAGTATTTATAGAAGCGTTATAGTAGAAGACGAGTAGTAATATACTAGCTAATTAGCCTAGGATAAGTCTATATAGAGATTAGCTACTACCTCTACTAAAGTAATAAAAGTAGCTTAAAAGGTATCTATTTAGAATCGAATTTAAGAAAGCAGTAGTAGTAGAGCTTTAGAGCTGCTATAGTAAGGGCTGTCTAGTTTATATAATAGAGACTAGAGCTAGTATATAGCTAGAGATTAAGCTTCTACTACTAATATAGGTATTTGCATATAAATTCGATGAGGATAGATATCTATATAAGTTTAAAGCTAGGCTAGTTGTTAGAAAAGACTTATAGTAGGACTGGGGAGATATATATATAGCTACTCTAGCAGTACGAGTATTTTAATTCCTAGTTACTCTAGCAGCAGCTTTTAGACTATACGCCTATTAATATAATATTACTAACACTTTCTTAAATATACTGCTAGATAGACTAATATATACCTATATGCTAGAAGAATTCACGTAGAAGCTAGGTAAGCTACTAGAGATAAGGAAAGCTCTTTATAGCTTAAGAGATGCTCCTCTACTCTAGTATAAGTACCTTAAGAGTTCGCTGCTTAAACTAGAACTACAGCCGATCTAGAAGGTCCTATATCTATTTAGAAGTAAGAGCCTAATAGTATTCTTCTATATTAATAATATAGTCGTCCTAATCTATCTAAACTACCTTACTATATATTAGTAATTTAAAGCAGGCTTAAAATCGTAGTATAAGCTACGCTTACTTAAATAGCTTAAGTAGTTCCTAAGAATTAGAATAGTCCGAGACTAGGATGTAGGTAGAATCTAGCTTAGTTAAAACTTGTTTATTAATAAGGTCGCAGCTAAGTATAGACTATAGAAGTAGGGGTAGAGAAGCTATCCTATAGTACCTCTAGTTAATAACTACCTAGTATTAAGTATAGAGGAACTAAACTATTAGAGAACTAGATATTATTAGTAGCTAGTTAGATTCCTAAAATATCTAGTAGTTTACACGCGTCTAGACATTTTAAGAGCTTACTTAGCTTTAGTAATCTATCTTAAGAATCTAAGATAGAGTTATATTCGAGTAGTAGAGTAGGTCTGGAAATATATAATTAGCACGAGAGGGCTAGGCTTATAAGTATCTAGACTAGATTAGGAAAATACAATCTATCTTAGCGATAAGTATAAGCTACTATTTTATAGAGTATTAGACGTAGTATTTGCAGATAATTAAGAGATGCGTCGCAGCTCGCAGGACTACCTATTTAAACTCTATAGCCTACCTATCAACTAGAAAGTAATAATATAGCGCTCGGTCACTAAGTCGATAATTAAAGCTAAGCTACTAGCTCTATCTATAGCAGGTAGCGAGCTATAATAGTAGACTAGGGTCTTTAATTACGTAGGGTTTAGTATAGAGATAGTCCCCACGCTATTTTATAATAATCAGCAGATAGTAGGTATTGCTACTAAAGTAGTAGATAGACTACAGACTAGGCTATATTATATAGATACTTATTAGATGTAGATTCGATAAGAAGTTAAAGTAGGAAGGTTATAGGTTAGCTAGAAGCTAATAAACTAGATACTAGCAGACAGTTTTATAAAGGTACTGCCTAAGCAGAAGTACCTTACCTTTTTAAAGTAGCTCAGTCTTATAGAGGTACTTAAACTAGTTAACTAGAAGGTAGCTTTACTATTTACTGCAGCTGGGGGGGTATATTATAGCTAAACTATTTATAGTTAGCTTCTTAGCAGGTCTAGAGATATATATATAGTATATCTCGCATTTCTAGTTAATAGACGCAGTTTTTCTAACCCTTATTAGAGCTAGCCAGCTCTGATATTTTAGACTAAGAACCTTAGTTTATATCTAGTTTCTAGTTCGAATTCTACTATATCTTAAGCGTAAAGATTAAATTATCTACTACTTATTATAAAGAGACTAATAGATAGATAGAGATTATAAATAAGTATATCGATTAGAGACTGCGCCCTTTTATATCCTTCTACTAGAATAACTAGAGTTCTCTATTATCTATAATCGACTAAGTATAAGTAACTCTACCCTATATAACTATTAGAATATTCCCGTATTAGATCCTATATAGATCTAAGCTCTATTAGAGTTAGGATTAGAAATATTCTATTAATCCTATTACTATAATAGATAAATTAAATTATAAGGATACCTTAGCTCTAGTAACTCGTATATATATAGCCTAAGAAACCGTAAAAGCTAATATTAAGAAGGTTTAAGATCGTATATAATCTATTATTAACTATTACTAGTAACTAATTAATTAGTAGATTAGTAATATAGTCTACCTAAATACTAAAAACCTTACGGTCTAAAGATTAAGCTAAAAGCTATCCGATTAATAGGAGAGCGTTTTTAAAGTACTAGAACAGGTTAGAAACTTATACTATCTATAGTTACCCCTAGAGTCGAGAATATATAATATCTTCGTATTAAACCTGCTGTATAAGAACCCCTAGGACCCTCTACTAGGGTAAGAAGCTCTAAAACCACCCGCTATCGCTATTAAGGGGGTAGAAGAGTAGGAGGTTAAGAAAATACTAGCTAGTAAACTATATTATAAGACTCTTAAATACTGTATAAAATAGGTAGGATATAATTTTAACCCGGTCTAATATAAAGCCTTAAATTTTATAGGTTTACTTTATAAGCTAAAAGCTTTTTATAATAAGTATCTAAATTAGCTAGGACCCTAAAAACCCTAACTAAATAGATTAAGATATATAAGGATAGTATAGAGAATATAGATTACCTAGTAGACGATAATATATAAGAGTTAAGTAGTAGATTAGAAAACTAAATTATAGGCCCGAAATTACTCCTCTATAGAATCCGGAGGGTCTAATAGCAGGCTGTTAGATACCTCTCTAGTTCTCTTCTTCTCTATTCTTCTTTCTCTTCCTTCCCTCTAAACTCCTCTTAAACCTTCTTTACTTTATTTTTAGCCGCCCGAGAGCGCCGCGATATTAGTTTAAAGGCTAGATACTAGAGCCTCTAAGGCTAAAACCTAATAGAGTAACTTAGTACTCTAGTAGAATAAAGCTATCTAAATACTAGCTGTAAGAAAGCTATCTTTCTAACTCTTTATAACCTAGGCTATAAGTACTAGACTATAAGCGAACTCTAAAATAGCTTTAAAGACTACCTTTTTATTCTTCTTATCTCCGGCGTATTAGGCTGCTATCTATAGTTTAAGATGGCCCCGGAGGACTAGAAACTCCTCCTTATAATAGAAGGAGATCTATAAATACGTTAGTAGTAAGTACCCTACTAGTATTAGATGCGATTTATACGGGGTTATACTTTTTATTTTACGAGGTATAATACTTATATTTTTTTAATTTTAGGGACTAAAAGGTAAATATTATATACCGTCTATAGGCGAGCGCGTGTATAGCCTAAAGGTAGATAACCTAAAAGGCTTTTAAAGAGGCTTTAGAAGGCGGGCAAAGTAGTATATTAATTAATTTTTTCTATAAGATATTAGTAATACTTTAATAATTAATAGTTCTAAGGACGTATAATAATATATATAGAGTAGAAGTTGTTGTTTAGTTAAGGAAGCTTAGTTAACAGCAACCTAGCGATATACTAAGGCTAGTAAATACTTATTACTATACGCGACGAAATTTCAATATTAATAAACTGTTATAATAGTAGTTACTAGCTAATATATAGGTTAATTATACTTACCGTAAAAACCTTACTTAATATTACGTTAATATAT